>CAUYQG010163915.1:0-25941 GCA_963574415.1 Tarsius wallacei
AGGGTGAGGGGGATGGGATTAATGGTGGTGGGTATCTATCTGAGGATGGGGAGACACCTCTTATCAACAAGGGCACCTGAACGAAATATTTTTGTATGCCTAACCCCTAACTGTACCCCACAATAACATAATAAAATAAAAATAATAATAAATAAATAAAAAAAATAAAAAAAAAAAAGAACAGACTAAACCCAAGACTGGTAGAAGGAAAGAAGTAATAGATCCCCAAGCAGAAATAAACAAAAAAGAGACCAAAAATCCATTGTAAAGATCAGTTAAACAAAAAGTAGGTTTTTTGAAAAGACAAATAAAATTGACAGCCCTTTGGCAGGACTAATAAAAAAGAAGACTCAAGTAAATAAAATCAGAGATGAAAAAGAGACACAACTGGTATCCCAGGAATACAAAGGACCACAAGAGACAATTATAAGCAACAATACACCAGGAAATTTGATAACACAGAAGAAAAGGATAAATTTCTGAATACATACAACCTACCAAGATTAAATAATGAAGAAATAGAAAATCTGAACAGATCAATAACAAGTGAGGAAATTGAATTAGCAATAACAAATCTTCCATCAAAGAAAATGCCAGGATTGGATGGCTTCACTACTAAAATTTACCAAACATTTAAAGAACTAATATCAATTATCAAACTATTCCAGAAAATTGAAGAGGAGGACAGACTTACAAATTTATTTTATGAGGCCAGCATTATCCTGGTTCCAAAACCAGACAGAAGCACACAAAAAGAGATCTCTCTGATGAGCTAGATGCAAAAATTCCAAACAAGATACTAACAAACCAAATCGAACAGCACATTAAAAAAATAGCACACCATGATCAAGCAAGGATGGTTCAACATATGCAAATCAATAAATGCAATGCATCACATCAACAGAATGAAGAATAAAAACTATATAAGCATTTCAATAAACACAGGAAAAGCACTTGGCAAAATTCAGCACCCTTTCTTAACAAACTAGGTTTTGAAGGAACATATCTCAACGTAATAAAGGCCATTTATGACATACAGCTAACATCATACTGGATAGTGAAAAGCTGAAAGTTCTTCCTCTAAGATCAGGAATAAGCCAAGGATGCCTACTTTTACCATCACTATTAAACATTGTATGGACAGTCCTAACCAGAGCAATCAAGCAAGAGAAAGAAATAAAAGGCATCCAAACCGGAAAGAAGGAAGTCAAACTGCACTGTTTGCAAATGAAATGGACTTATATACAGAAAACTGCAAAAACTCCTCCAAAAACTTGTTAAAATTAATAAAAGAAATCAGAATACAAAATCAACACACAAAAATTAGTAGAATTTCTACATGCTAATAATGAACAATTTGAAAGAGAAATCAAGAAATTAATTCCATGTACTATCGCTACCAAAATAAAAGATGCCTAGGAATAAACTTAACCAAGAAGATGAAAGCTCTTTACACTGAAATCTAAAAAACTTTTATGAAAGCAATTGAAAAGGATACAAATAAATGAAAAGATATCCTGTATTCATGGATTAGAAGAATTAATAGTGTTAAAATAGTCATACTACACAAAGGAATCTACAGATTTAATTCAAGTCTTATCAAAATACCAATGACATTCTACATAGAAGTCGAAAAGACGATTCGAAAATTTGCATGGAAACCCCAAAGACTCTGATAGCCAAAGCCATCCTGAGCAAAAAGTACACAGCTGTAAGCATCATACTACCCGTCTTCACAATATACTGCAAAGCTATAGAACCAAAACAGCATAGTCCTGGCATGAAAAATAGACTTTTAGACCAACAGAACAGAATAGAGAGCCCAGAAATAAATTCATGCACCTACAGCCAACTGATTTTTGACTAAGTTGTGAAGAAAACATACTGGGGATTGGGGGAAAGACAGTCACTTCAATAAATGGGAAAATTGGATATCCACATGCAGAAGAATGAGAATAGACCCTACCTATCACTGTATACACAAACAGACTCAAAATGAATTAAAGACTTCAATGTAAAGCCTGAAACTGTGAAATTACTAGAAGAAAGCATAGAGGAAATACTTCATGACATTGGGATGAGTGAGGATCTTTTATATAAGACCTCAAAAGCACAGGCAACAAAAATTAAAATTAAAATATGGGATTACATCAGCAAAAAAGCTTTTTTGCACAGCAAAGGAAACTATTAACACAGTGACAAGACAAAACTACAGAATGGGAGGAAATATAAGCAAGTTATATATGCACAAGGGCCTAATATCCAGAACAACTCAACAACAAAAACCAAATAACCCAATTTTTAAATGGCAAAAGAACTTAGTAGACATTTTTCAAAAGACGGCACAAAAATGGCTGAAAGGTATATGACAAAATGGCCAACATGACTAATGATCAGGGAAGTGCAAGTAAAAACCAGCTCACTCCAGTTAGAAGGGAAAAAAAACAAATGTTGGCTGAATATTGAGGAAAGAGAGCTCTTACACGCCACTGCTGGTGGGACTGTAAACCAGTACAGGCATTATAGAAAATAGTGGGAAGTTTCTTCAAAATATTAAAAATGGAACTACCATATGATCCAGCAACTGGATATATATCCAAAGAAAATGAAATCAGTATGTCAGAGACATCCACATGGCTGTGTTTATTGTAGCACTATTTAAAACAGCCAAGAAATGGAATCAGCCTTAGTGTCCAACAACCGATAAATGTATACAGAAAAAATGTGGCATCTATACACAATGAAAAACAAATTCAGCCTTTAAAAAAGGAGGAAACTGTTGTTTGTGTCAGCATGTATGAACTTGGAGTGAAATAAGCCAGACACAGAGTGACAAATGCCATATGATCTCACTCGTATGCGGAATCTTAAAAATAAAAGTTGATATCATAGAAACAGTAGAATAGTGGTTATCAGCGACTAAGGAGGGTGTGGGAGAAGGTAGGATAAAGAGATTGGTCAGTGGGTGCAGAGTGACAATTAGATAGAAGGAATAAATAGTGGTGTTATGTCACACAGTAAGGGGACTGTGGTTAAAAGCAAAATATTGTGTATTACAAAATATACAGAAGAAAAGCTTTTGAATGCTCTCACTACAAAGGAATAGTAAATGCATGAGAGGAAGGACACACTCACCGTCCTGACTGGGTCACTCTCCAACACAAATGTGAATCAACATATCAAATTGTACCCCGTAAACACGTACAATTACAATGTGTACATTTTAAAAGTAAATAAATAAATATTTTCTAATGTTCAAACAATAAAGATTAGCAGGAAAAGGTTAGCTACACAATGAGAACCAGTAGAGACAGACTCCCGTTTTTTAAATGTTCTGCCTTGTTCACCACCAAGCTTCAGCTTCCAAAACCCTGCTCAGCCACTGCGAGGAGGTTTTAGATTCATTGTCAGGGCAGTCAATTGTGTGGAAAATAAAATAAAACAATATGTCAAAACCTGGTTCGCTGCCTTGCTTTACGATTTGGATGCCAATCACAAAGTTATGTTTCAAACCAAGTTTTGCCGGTTGTCAAAGCGAAAGGCGCTTGGCTGGATTTACGAACCGAGGACAAGAGTTGCCAGGCAAAAGGCCAGGTGCTGGAGGGTGTGTCGAGGAGGTCATCTGAGGCCATTCACACACTGGATGTGAAGCTCCAAACAATAGGCACCCACACCTTGCTCGGTTCAGTAGATGCACCAGACACGTCCAGCCAGAGTCCAACCATGGACATGGCAAATTGGTGTCAAATGCCCTTCACGTCCTCACTGAGACGATGCTCCCTCTTGTCGGTCTCCCTGCCTCTTCCTCCATCTTTTCTCCCCAGAGGAGCCAGGGAGACCCTCCTGAGACGTAAGTCTGCTCATTTAATTCCTTTGCTTAGGGTGCTTTAACATCCAGACCCCTCAAGTGGCCCACCCGCCTCAGATGGCCCAGCCCCTGCCCACTTCTCAGAGCTCAGCCCCTGCACTCTGAGTTCCTCATTTGGTCATACCTTCCTTCTTGTTCTACCTGGGGCCTTTTTATGCTCACTAACCCCTATTCTTGCAGTTTGACTGGGTGGTCCTAGTCTTTCAGGTCTGTGTCAGCGCCACCTCCTCGGAGAGGCCCTCCTTGACCAGCCGCTCAGTCACTCACTGCATAACTCAGCTGTACAGGTCCAGTTCGTGCCCCACCACAGACTCACGAGGCCATCTACTTTTGTCCCTTGCCACCCTGGGTCCTTGGCCACAGCCTTGCTTCCTTGCCAGAATGGCCTCGGTGACCACTCACTATAATTCCTCCAGTCATAAAGCCCTGGCCACTGCCACCACTGCAGGCTTCAGGGGCCAGCCATCCCCAGAGACAGTGCCAACTACCAAGGAGAGACCAGCAGGCCCGCCTCACCGGTTTGCGTCTTGACCAGAGGCTGCCAGAGGGACCAGCAGGGCAGGTGGCACCCTGCAGAGGACTGGAGATGGCATGGAGGCAGCAGACCAACTTCTCAGCCCTGTCCCCAACCCTTCCACCTGCTGTTCTGAGGGGCAGCAGCTTCACACGCTCTCTGGACACATCTTCAGGACCAGCATCGACTGCATTTGCCGCATGTCGGTGGACAGTTTGGTAACACATCCCTTCGCACTGGCTCTCCCTCCTTCATCTGCCTCTCTCCCTTTCTTTCCCACTATTGCTTCCCAGGTATGTGCCCCTGGCAAGGCATTGCCACTCAAGCTTTTACCCCAGGCTGTTTTCCCGAAAGCCCAGGGTAAGAGAGTGATGCTGTTTTCAGATATTTTCTCATTCGTCTCTTTGGTTCTATGTCTATACCCTATCTCCAGCCTTGCTGATCCCGAGGCCTCCACCTCAACCTGCATGTCCAGAATGTAACAGCCCGGAACTTGTTCAAGCACAGATACTTCATCCATCTTGTTCCCTGGGACTGCGAACAATGCCTGGCACATAGTAGGTGCTTAATAAGTATGTGTTGAATGAGTAAAAAGTCCACAACAGCAGGGTACCTAATGCCAGCTGTGTGTGCCAATCTGACTGTAAAGGCAGCCGAGATTGAACAGGACCGTGTCTGTCTGTGGACTGCTACGTCGTCAAGGGCTGGCACAGTACCTGGCACATGGCTGCTCTTAAAAAGTATGTTTGAGCCGGGCTCGGTGGCTCAGCCTGTAATCCCGCGCTTTGGGAGGCTGAGGTGAGTGGATTGCCAGAGCCCGCGGGTTCGAGACCCGCCTGGGCAACTTGGCAAGACCTCATCTCTACAATAAATCAAAAATTAGCCGGTTGTGGTAGCACACGCCTATTGTTCCAGCTACTTGGAAGGCTGAGGCGGAAGGATCACCGGAGCCCAGCAGGTCGAGGCTGCGGTGGCCGGGAGCGGCCACTGCACTCAGTCTGGGTGACATAGTGAGACTCCAACTCAAAAAAAAAGCAGGTTTGACTGATGAATGGATTAGAAAGCACTGGCAAGATCAGTACCTGAAAGTTATTCGCAAGAACAGGAAGAAGAAAGCACTCCTAAAAGAAGAAGAGGTTTCTTTTTATGTCAAAGAAAGTGGAGATTAAATAAATAAGCAAAGATGATTCCATCAGAACATGAGGAAAAAATGATTCTTTAAGGTTAAAAATATACGCTGACAAGTGCTTCTGTATTAGAACACCAAAGAGAAATTTTTAAAAAATGTCCTGGATACCCTAACTATAGACTTCACACAGCAGCACAAAACAAAGCTGATATTTTTGAAATAAATTGAAGTCCCACATTAGTCAGGAAATCAAAGTGTGCAGCTACTGACTTTCCCAGAGCTGGTTAAAAAAATCCAACAACATCTGTTTCACTGGTTACACAGCTGTGGACTTATAGTCTAATCACCAATCATCCATCACTAATCCAATCAAAGTGATTGGAATCCATCCTTCCTCCAAACACTGACCCATTTTTTAACTATTTCAAGTTAAGAGAGAAGCAGTAAGAAAGGCTGAGTAACCCATTTATGGTGGTAATACTTGAGATTATCATAATTCATACAGCACTTGCATTTATGCCAGCTCATTTCATCTTTTATTTTTTAATTTTTATTTATTTATTTTTTTGAGATGGGGTCTTGCTCTGTGGTCCAGGCTGGATTCAAACTCCTGATCTCCAGTGATTCTCCTGCCTCAGCCTCCTGAGTAGTTGGGACTATTAGCTCACACCGCCATGCCTGGCTTGATCACCTCATTTAATCTGATGACATCCCTGTAAGGTAGGCATAATCTCCCCAGTTTATAAAAATAAGCAGAAGTCAAGAGGTAACAAGTCATGCCCATGATCATAGAATAGTAAATAGCTTTTCACTCCAAGTCCACTCTTCCTATTCTACCATGGCGTGTCTAGACATTAGGAGGAGTGTCTTATCCATTGCAAAAATAAGACTATATTATTCATTCATTCGTTCATTTGTCCGTTCCACAAAAATGATTTTCTTTAGTGCCTACTAAAGGATGTGTAAGACACCATTCCAGGAACTGGAGATGCCAAAGCTAACAAGACAAAGCCTCTGTGCTCAAGGAACTCAAATTCTAGGACAGAAAGGTGGACGACAAGGAAATAAACAACTACTATGGAAAGGATAGGTCTGAGATGGTGATGGCATTAGTCCAAAAGCCAAATATGACATCCTCGGTAGGCCCATGTGAAATGAGCCACTTCATCACACTGCTCACCCTGACACTGGGCACCATATATACCAATAAACTGGTGTGCCTCTGGCCTTCATTTGGGATATGTCTTCGCCTTACAACAGGGCTTACCAAAGCCTAGGTTACAAGCCAACGTGGGTCATGATAAAGTCTTCACCATCCAAGGGAGATGATGAGGCCCTGAAGGCTCTGCCCTTTTAAAAGAGGCTGGTGTGCTTGTTCACCTCTTCCACCATGTGAGGGCACTGCGGGAAGGCACCATCTTTGCAGCAGAGAACAAGCCCTCACCAGACACCAAATGTTCTGGTGCCTTTACCTTGGACTGCTCAACCTCCAAAACTGTGAGCTATGAATTTTTTGCCTAGAAATGACCCAGTCTAAGGTGGATTTTTAAAATAGCATCCCAAATAGACAATGGTTATGAGAAGCAGCATGGTAAGATCTTCATAAAACTGAACTATCCAAGAGCCTGGAAAGGACTCGAATGTGGGAATGCTTATATATTATTCCAAAGACACCAGAAATCTAAAATACATTAAACGTACATTTGGAAAAGTAGCTGATAATGTTCTCTATAGTCTGAAAACAGCATGACCCGTGTACATCCTTCAATCATACTGCAGTGAACTAAATGTTTCACTGTACAGTTAAAATTACCATCTATCTCTGATATCTACTTTCTCATAATGCCTTATAGTCTCAGAAGTGAAATACTCAATATCAACATCATTATCAATATTAGTTTCCTATGGCTGTTGTAACGTCACAAACTTAGTGCTTCAAACAACACAAATGGATTATCTTAAAGTTCTGGAGGTCAGAAGCCTAAAATGGGTTGTAGGTTGGGTTCCTTCTGGAGGTCCTAGGGGGAGAATCTACTTCCTTGCCTTTTCCATCTGCTAGAGACCATCAGCATCCCTTTACCCATGGCCCTGCGTCACTACAGCCTCTGTTCCTATCATCGTATCTTCTCTCCCTTCCTGAGTTTCCATCCTTATATCTCCTTCTCTCCTCTGAATCGCCTGCCTCCCTCTTATAAGTACCCTTGTGATTACACTGGACCCTCACAGAGAATCCAACACAATCTCCCCATCTCAAGACTCTTAACTTAAGCATATCTGCAAAGAACCATTTGCCACATCAGGCAACATGTTCACAGGTTCTGGAGATGAGGACGTGGACATCTTTGAGGGGCCATTATTTGGCCCACCACATTGACCAAACTTGACTGAAATAGTCAGTAATCTTGAATGGTTCTTAATGTTGGTATGATTTCTAGGTAATTCTATAAATATGGTGCCCCGTAATACAAGATAGTTGCAAACGCTGCACCACTATTTTAAGGGTATGCTCCACCACACGGTGAAGACATTATCATGACCCAAGTGCACTTGTAACCCAGGCTTTGGCAAACCCTGTTGTAAGGCAGAGCCAGTAACTGATATCCAAAACCAAGGACGGATGCACACCTGTTTATTGGTATGTTCTGCCATACTGGTTCCACCACACCACTGTAAAGAACATCAGATGTATCACTGATCTAACATGGGGAAGAGAGCACGAACCTTAGCCCACGAATCAGCCCAGCAGTATCAAGAAGAGTGTCAATTTCCCAAGGACCAATTTTGTGCAAATTCCACACAAGTTTATTTGTATATTATATCATCTAATCATTTGAACAATCAAAAGGTCAGCTACACTATTTCCATTTGTGGAACTGAAGCTCAGAGCAGATAAATAACTTTTGTTCAAAGCCATACAACAGTTAAATAGCAGAGCAAGAATTTGAATCCAGACGCAACACTGAAAACCCTCTGCTTTCTCTCCTGTGCTGTATACTTTTTTTTTTTAAGATGTGGCATATCCTTCCACTGTGAATGTCTTTCCTGCAGACCACTGGGATGCCTGATGTCAGTTAGCAACTCCATGACTTTTTTATTCCACCACAGAAAGTGCTGGTAATTACATTAGAATGTATATGTGCCGTTCGTGGACAAAAACTGTTTCATTAACTGAGAGGGCTTGTGGGATTCCAGAGAAGAAAAGGGATTCTGGAGAACTCTAACCCACGAAGGGATGACATTAAGAGTCATAAAGGCACAAACAAGGGTGCAATTCTATCCCATTCTCACCTGTCAGCTTTTCAACAGCACTCCATGTATTAAACAAAAACTGCGGTCAGGAACAAAATATTGAACGTGTTCAATCCATAAAATTGATAGACAGAGCAAAGTGGTAGCAATAATTACTTGGGATTATTCTACACGTGACTTCTTATCAATGCATAAAACAATACTTAACTCAATTTGTTTACCCTAGTTAAATAGCTCCCCATTAATGGACACTTAGCTTGTTTCCAAATCGTAGTTACAAACACTGTTATAACGAATAACCCTGAACATCCTGCTTCAAATACTTGTTAAAACAAATCCCCAGAGTGCCAGATCATTCTCCAAAAAATTTACCGATTGACAATCCCACTAACAGCGTGTGGAAATATCAATTTTACTCATACTAATCATCAACTCCAGATGTGAGCAAACTTTTTAATCTTTATCATATTGTTAAGTAAAAGCTTAAGTTGTGTCTTGATTTTCATTTCTTAAATCATCTGAACTCAATTAACATTATTTAATATTTTAATGGCCATTTGTGTGTCCTTCTTTTCTGTGAATTTACTACTTATGTCCTTGGTCCATTTTTCTACTTTTCATGTTTCCTTATTAACTTGAAAGGGCTCTATGGACAGTCATCCCTTGGTGTCCAAGGGGAACCAGTCCCAGGACTCATGTGGGTTTCAGAATCTGAGGATGTTCCAGTCCCTCGTACGAAATGGTATAGTCTTCGCACATAACCTACCACATCCTCCCATATGTTAAAAATCATCTCGAGATCATGTACAATAACTAACACAATATAAATGCTATGTAAATAGTTGTTATTGTATTGTTTAGGGAATAATGACAAGAATGTCAGCACATGTTCAGCACAGATGCAATCATTCTTTTTTCCTGAAAATTTCTAATTTGTGGTTGGTTTAATCCATGGATGTGGAATTCATGGATATGCTCATAAATTAGGCCTTTGTCTGTATGCTGCAGATTTTGTCTCTAGTCTATCGTTTGGATTTCAATTTTTTTCATTTAATACTAATGCTTCTTGTAGCCTTCTCTTGAGCAGCATGTTGGCTTATGCCATGTACATAATATATATTACATATTATATACAGCATATATATATAGGTGATGCAGACAGTGTCAAAAGACATAGCAAGGATGGTATAGATGAGGAGTGTGAACTCTAAAAGGAACATTTTTTTGATTGATGATAGTACAAGTTCAATGGGTAGACTCCATAGCTGCTCATCGGTTCTCCTTAAATAGTGAGTGTGGGTGGTAAAAGGTGGGAACAAAAAGGTTAAAGAGCAAAAAAGCGATGTCTGTGAAGGGTTCTGTTTCTAGCAAAACAAAGAAGTGAAGGGATAAAGAATGGCGGCTTTGCTCCCGTCCAGGAGGTCTTCTCATGGAATTGGGAATCCACCAGATCCATTCCCATCTGTCTGCCTTTGCGTGGCCAGACGTTTTCTTTCATCTAACTTGCCTCTTACACTCTATTCAGTCTGTCCAATAGACATTATCGCAAGGCATACGTTATGAATAAACAGAGGCTATATTTTAGACTTCACTGTATCTCTTGGCATGTCCAGCACAGGGCAGGATGTTGACAAGCAGGTAGGCTACATGGTTAACGGCACAATCTGATCACACAAACCAGAAACCAAGGAGCCACACCACTCCCTTTTTTTATCAGCGGATCCCTAAATCTCACCAACTCAGGCTCACCCCAAAATCTCTCAAAACTTTCCCTGTCTCTTAATCTTCACTCTCACCATCTTACTTACTTCAGGACCTCATGGATTCACACTTGGATGACTGCCATAGCATTTTGACTCTTCCTTTTGCCTCAAAAATGAGCCCACTCTGATTTATCACCTCTTGTGGTGACTATTTTTTTCCTAAAAATTCAAATCTGATCCAGTCATTTCCTAACTAAAATCTTTCAAGGGAAAATCCCCTGGTGTGTTATATAAGGACGTAACAGCCCAGGGTAGGCTGCCTTTCCAGCTATGTGTCCTACCATCCTCTCCCTGAACTCTGTGATCCAAATAAGTTAAGTGGGTATCTAGAGGGTCTCATGGCACTGCTGCTCCACCAAGCCACTGCTCCTTGGCAAAAGCTTTTATCTGTTTTACTCCTAACACTCTGAGTTCCTGGCACACACTGGCTTACAGTAAGTGTTATATTAAATGAACAAATGCATGAATATAGGTCAATTGATTGAGCTCTCTCGCCTGTCCACTAGTGGAATTCTAGTAGTGGTGCTGGAGATCTGAGAACGAACACCTCCTGCCGCAGACCAGAGTTTATCAGTTTCCACGGCCGGTTATAGCAACAAGAAAGAGGACACAAAGAACAATCCCGTTTGCACCAAAACTCTGTCATATTCTGGGATACTCACTTCCACCTCAGTAAGCACCTCGAAGTAGACAATAAAATGCTATATCTGAGCTTCCAAGAGTAATTTTAAACTCATGCCAGAGATTTAGTCGTATTTGTAGAGAAGTTATGATGGCGGGAAAACACAAACAACAGAAAGCTATTTTGAGTATTCCATAGACAAGGTTAGGGGGCGTGAAATTTTTAGTTGCTCAATACATCTCAGGGTCACAGGCTCCAGGGAGCAGAATCAAAGTACTAAACAAGGTGAGGAACACTACATCTAAGTGTTTGGGTCCCAAGCAAATGGTACGACACAACTTCATATATTTTGAAAGTGATGCTTATAAGCACTATTCAAATTTGGGTTTGTAAGACCAGAGTGATGGGGTTTCTAGGACTCTGATCAGAAAAACATTGACCATAAGCCTCTCAGGGAGGGGCCTTGTCTATTTGCCACTGAATGCCCTGCTGGGCCTAAGAAAAGGAAGTAAGGTATAAAGGCCAATAGGAATTTTTAAAATTATCTTTATATATATAGTTGTTGTGTTGTTAATAGCTTCAGTTCCCCTTTGTTTACCGAGTCTTTTTAATATGCCCACTTAACATAGATCTTTTTAACATTCCTGACCAGGATACCCATAAGAAAATTATTTGCGGCACTGTTATCATGCGATGACTGAAATATTACAAACATGTGTAAAGCTGAAGACCCGCCCTACTGAATAATTCTGAACTCCTAGCTGGTAAGAGTCTGCGGCCCGAAGAGTGACCACAGCTATGTCAATCTCATCTTGTTGAATTCTGGTAAATCAACGAGGCAAATTCTTGGCTGCAAAAGACTTCAGCGCATCCTACTTGGCCTCCTTATTTATATATTTAAGAAATCAAGTCTGAAAGCAAAGTGACATGCCCAGGGTCAAAGATGAATCAGTGACAGATACTAATCTTCTAATCCTCAAATCAGATGCCAAGAAGAAAAACCCACACTGCTGCTTCTGGTCCATTTCCAAACTTCTTCAAAGCCTTTTTTGTTTTAAATCTGGCAATGTATAAAAAGAGACATAAGGCTTTATTCTTTGGGATATATACTAAAGACAAAACAGTGTGCAGCGCTATCTCTATTAAACCTGACAGTTGTGTTCACTGCAGCTTCTCCAACAGCTAGAATAGTCCCTTGCATGTGGCAGGCACTTGGTAAGTATTTATTAAATGAAATGAATTTTTAAAAATGATAAAGTAATATCTAAGTAAACCACAGCATATGGACATGGATCTATTTTTTTTTTAGTTGGAGTCTCACTCTTTGTCATCCAGGCTGAAGCGCAGTGGCATGCTCACGGCCACCGCAGACTCAACCTGAAGGCTCAGGCGATCCTTCCGTTTCATTCTTCCAAGTACCTGGAACCACAGGCGTGTACCACCATGCTCAGCTAGTTTTTGTGATTTTTTTGTAGAGACCAGGTCTCACCAAGTTGCCCAGGCTGGTCTCGAACCTCCGGGCTCAGGCAATTCTCTCACCTGGGAGCCACCGCACCCAGCCAACATGGATCTATTAAAAATGGCCATAGTGAGGTAACCACTACATTCCCATCAAAATGGCTAAAATTAAAAAGGATGACACCACTATGCCAAGTGTTGGTGAAAATACAAAAGAGCTAGAACCCTCATATGCTGCTGATGGGAGCATGGGTTGGTTCAACCACTTTTGGAAACTATCTGTGTCTCTTAAAGCTGAATATATGTCCACACTATGTCCTAGCAGTTCACTCCTCTAGGTATATAGCCAACAGGAATGAGTAAATATATCTACCAAAGACATGTACAAGAACACATGATATTATTCATAATAGTCAAACCCAAATATCTATTTGTAGGAGAATGGATAAATAAGTTGTGGTGTAGTGTGATATCATATATAAAGGACACCACACAGCAATACAAAATAAACCACTCAACAACACGGATGAACCTCACAGACATTATGCTGCACAAAAGCAACCGGGCATCAAAGAGGTAAGTATAGTATGACTCCATTTAGGCAGAGTTCAAGAACAGAAGAAACTAATCAACGGTGATAGAAGTCAGAACAGTGGCACATCAGGGGCCTATGAGTGAGAAGGCGTAAGAAGAAGCCCTCTGGGCTGCTGGTAATGTTCTATATCTTAGTTTAGATGGTGGCGATCGGGGTGAATTACATCTCTCATATTTCATAAAGCTATATATTTACGATGCCTGTGCTTTACTATGTGAAGGTTATAATTCAATTTAAATGGGAGAAAAGAACATTAAAAATTTAAATGAGAAAAATGTAAATTGTACTCATGTAGAAATATATAATGTTTAGTAATAAATGAAGAATCCCCCCCAAAAATGTGTATTCCCTCATTGCATTGATTTAAGGATGTGTCTGAGCATTAAATATTAGATAAGGATTTCACAATTTGATAAACAGCATAATGTTTATTGATTGCATTCTCTTTTTTTTTTTTGTAGAGTTGTTATAGTTTCTTTTAAAAACCAGAATCCTTGGATTAATCCTAACCCTCTCCAATCATTCATTAATCCCAATGGCCAGAAATGGGGCACTCTGAGCATCAGTGAAGATAATAACAGCAACATATCAAATAGGTTCAAATAAAAAAGTTTACAGTGATTGAAACAACTCTGATTATAGTTAGAGGATGATGGACAACTAAATCATTAAAAATTGACAAATGAAGGCAACAATTTAGAATATATCTTTCCGAACCATTGGACAGCTACTTGCTAGCCTCGCTACTTAACATTTCTGCCCCTATTTCTACAGCCATGCTCTCAGCCTCCTCTTTGCTGTCCTTCTCTGTTCTTTCATTCGCATTCTCTCTCTCTCATGGTTTTTCACTTGTTTTTACAGTGATCACTAGCCAATCAGAGTGGCCTTTTTCTACCAATGGAATCAATCGATTCTATCACAACAGGGATCATTTTGGCGTCTGCCCCTTCCCAACTATTTGCATTGCATTCATGCCTTCCAAGGCCATCTCTCATGGCCAGAAGTGCTTTTCAACTTACAGCTCTTGATTCTTGAGGTTGCTCCAAAAGCTAGGATTTGAATGAATAAGTTGTTGCAAATTTTCTGCAAAAAAAAGATTAGTGAAAAAAGTCCAAACAACCTATTCCTAGGAAAAAATGAATTCGTTTGTCAGCAACATGGAGTGAAAACAACTGGCTGATTGATTTTATTTTTATTCAAAGGAGGTTATTTTGGTCTAGTGAAGACACAAGCAAAACATAATAGCTGGTTTCAAAGAAGTTCTTTAAAATCCCAACATCCAATTTTAATTACGTTTTACTTCATCAATGATTCACATTTATTGAGCATCTATGCAATCTGGGACTAAACCATAAAAGCTCTCTCTCTCTCTGCAAGATTTGAAATCTTTGCAAAGTCCTCTTGAGTACTAACGATCACAGACATCCATAAAGCAAGTCACTTTGTATTACATGCACTCTGAGAAGATAAAAATTTGCCTCTATAATAAGCTGGATCCCGGTTTATCTATGTGCATCAACAATTTACCATTTAAGGAAATTTGGAGGGGATCAACAAAACTTAAGAATCCTGGCCAAAAATAAAGAATCCAAAAGCTCATGAAATTTTCCATCAAACTTGGAAGGAGACTTTGTCTTTTCAGCATGCCTGGAACTTAAGAGAAATATAAGGCAGGGCATAGAGACTGTCACATGGCAGATACTAATTGTTCCGATTAAAGTCTAACAAGCTTGCTTCCCTGCTGCTCAGAGAATGTCTCTGACTTTTGATCCTGACATCTGTGTCTTACAAGAATTTCACTCTGCTCTGACATTCCTTCTGATGTTGATCCAGGAATTAATGGATTGTGAAAAAGCTGGCAGGATATCATTTAAAAAATAGAATTCCTGGTGTACAAGTGATGAAAAGGTATCAGAATTCACATACTTTGTGTCTGATACCAACACTATTCTCAGGTTTGGGTATTTGGGTTTTTAATGCTAGTCCAAAACAAGACTGAAAATAAAACTAAGTGATAAAGTTCTCATGACAAAATAGGTATTTCAATATTCTTTCATCATGTAGGAAGAATACATGCTTTTGAAAAATACTAAAACAAATTCCATATGAAATGATTTAGTCTGTATGACCACTTTTAATATATATAGTCGATAGCTGTTTATAAAGAATCTGACATTTTTATACAAATGGAAAATTTTGCTTAGAAAACTGAAGGACTTTTTAAAATGACTCGAAACTTGCCCTGATAATATTTATGCCATCTTTCTAATAATTTGTAATATGTTTGGAGACACAGGATCCTAGTAAACTATTGATCAAAAGGGAAACTTTAATTAAGAAAAGAATCTGTAATTTTTGATACAAAAAAGTTTAAATTAAAACTGTCTAAAGATGTATTTTAAATTAAGGAATGCTCTTCAGGATTGAAATTTTACACATCAGAAGATCCTGCCTTGCATTTCATGGTTCTGGATAATTACTAGATGCCAGCGGATAACTTAAACATAGCTTAGATTCATTGACACTAATATGTGACAAGCATTGCAGAACACATTTAGTAATTTTAAAAGAAAAAGCAAAAGGGGTTTTGAAAAACCAAGGAAAAGTGCCATGGTGGCAACAGTATAATTTTTTGAGTAAGGAAAAAAATTCTCCTTTATGGCATCATGATCAGAAATTCAACAAGTTGAAAAGGAACATGAGACAATTTGTTAGATCTATAATTAATGTAAACATTAATAAGCTTAGATATTTTATTCATCTATTCAAGCAAATATCTCATTTTCACATTAAAAGAAGCACCATTATTTTTTAAAGTCACACATTGCTAATGATTTTGTTTAAAAAGACTGCTTTCGTAACTTTTATATTTCATCTGTTATTTCCAGACAAGCAAAAATCATGGACAGCATGCTGTCACTGACAACTAATAGCCAGTCTATATTGACTGGTTTTTATTATTGCTTTATAATGCTACTTACTTATTTAAAACTTTGCATACCACACCTTAATAACATGTCAAGCTCCCAAGTACTATAGAAACACAAAGTCACTCGCAAATTGAGTGTCTCTTGCCCTTAAGAGAAAAAAATCCTTTCTGGCCCCCAAATCTCTCCCAATCGGTTCTTCGTTCACATCTCCAATTGCGGCACTTTCCACACTTCTTCACGCTATCAGATGGCTTTCAGTTCACCCATCAGACTGTCCGATCCTTGAGGATGAGGACCAGGACTGTGATCTCTATTGCTGTATCCCTAGACTTGGAGGGTACCTAATAAACACCCAACGAGTAAATGAATAGGTGTGGCTTACTAGTTTATTCCTTATTTCAATGGTTTCTTTGCATCTATTCTTTATTGTATGTTGCCTCAAGTACTTTATAAATAAGAGAAGGGTATAAAGTATGTAATATACTTAATATTATTAAGTTAAAATTAACAGGTTATGAAAATTAAATACCATATCACTATTACTAATAAATATGCATCCTCTATATACTTTTTCTATGTGATCATGTTATAAAACTTGAACCTCTGTTCTAGTAATTACTCAAATACAACTTGATTCTTTTTTAAAAGTATTGAGTACACTTAAAGAGATATCAAGCCTAAAGAATGCGATATTCTGGTCAGGAAGAAAGTGTCACAATATCCACAATTATTACCTGAACCCAGAACAGTTCCTTAAAGTCTCTTGACACATGTCATTTCACCCAGGACCCTTTTTTCCTGCCTATCATTCCTAAAATAGCCAACCATCAAATAAAAATATATTAAGAAACAAGGCCCAGACTAAGAAACAAGACAGGAAAGGAGGAGGGGGGCAATGAAATGCAAGATTAAGTGTTACATCAGAAAGGGCTTGCCCACATTAAGACAAATAAGACTGTGAAATTTGCAAAAGTAGCATGGGGGTTTTAAACCATGATATTTGACAATAGGGTAAAAACAAGACAGTTGGGAGGAAAGAAATGAAAAGAAGAGAGCAAATTAGACAAGCCACTCATTTTAAGTCCTTAAAAGACTATAGCTTGCCGTCAACAGACAAGATGTGTCAGAGCTAGCATATCTTTTTGTATGCTACTCAGGGTTTCTTTTCCTTCTTATGTGCCTTAAGAGCATAAAATGGTATTTGCTTTTAAATAAATCATTTTTGGATTTCCAGTTTGCTTCAGTTTGATGTAGGCAAGGAAATACAGTGTCTGTGAATTTTGAATCTTCCTCCCTAAGGCATCATCGTGTCAAACACCTCACAATTTGTTTGAATCGTGAGGCATGAAAAAATACAAGGAACTGGCCAGACGCAGTGGCTGAAGCCTATAACCCTAGCACTTTGGGAGGCCTAGATGAGAGGATTGCCTGAGCCCACAGGTTCGAGACCAGCCTGGGCAACTTGGTGACACTTCGTCTCTACAATAAAATTTTTTTAAAAAATTGGTTGAACGTGGTAGCGCACTCCTGTAGTTCTGGCTACTTGGAAGGCTGAGGCAGAAGGATCGCCTGAGCTCAGCAGGTCGAGGCTGAGGTGGCCGTGAGTATGTCATTGTACTACAGCCTGGACGACACAGTAAGACTCCAACTCAAAAAAAAATACAAGCGACTTAGACTAAGCACCCGGCATCACAGGTCTCCACTCTAGCTGCAAGCCTGGCACGGTAGACACTGTGGTCCTCTCAAATACTAGCCATTCTCCTTTAATATCTTTTAAATGACAGAACTTTAAAGTTGCGCATTTTTATCCAAGACAACTTTGTACTCCTCTGAATTTATAACAATAAGAGATAAATTTTTTTTTAAAAAGGAAAAGCAAAAGGACACAGCCAATCTCAAAACCAAGACAAACAGCTTCACAGACAAGAAAAGACTGACATTTCTTGGCCTACTGGTTCCAGAGTGTGGAAGCAGATGGAGTCTGTCGAGCGTTTGGGTTCTCTGGGATAATGAGGATTAAAAGAGCTCCTCTGAGCAGAGGTTCAGGAGGGCACTTCCCAGGAAAAGAGGCTGGAGAAAACAAGAAAGCAAAAACCAGCAGCTAACTCACTGATTGAAGATAGGGTTTCATGGAAAGCTGAGGGGATGGTGGAGGGTGGTGGAAGGAAATATATTTGAACTTGTGGGTTAGGAAATCCAACATGCATTAAAAGATGGGGCTCTGGACTCCCTGGGAGACCAGGAAAGAAATTATAAAACTGCTTGAAAACGAAGAGTGAGCACAGAGGAAAGAAGGAGAAAGAGGAAAATGTTTTTCACTTAAAATGAGCCTGCAAGCCAAAATGCCAAAGTAGATTTTAAAAAATTAAATGCCAAGAAAAACAGTCACCAAAAAAACGTGAACAATGAAACATGATTCAGTCTAGAATGCATTAAGAGAGCGATGAAAGAACAAATTATTCATAAAGTACAAAAATATTTTAAAAGGCAAAAATGAACCTAGAACACATGAATACTAAAAAGTTCCATTATAAATAGAAAAGAAACACATAGAGCCCCATTTACCCCCTAGGTCTGAACACTCACATTTTGACCAGAGTCACCCAAGCAGTGACTTACTCTGTTTCTGAGATCATAGGAGTAAGTTGCAGCCACTGTTTTCAGACTGAGGCACCCCGTCATTCACTGTCGTGACCCATTAGAACCTCCTCTCTGGGCCCACCTAGGCTTCTCGCTCCTACAGGGGCTTCTGTGTTGATGCTCAGGTGTAGGCCACCAGAGGAACCTGACAGGTGCCCTTGCACATATAATCCAGCAGCGGGAGAGAGTTGACATCGTCTTCCACAAAAGACACTTGTCCTAATAGTTGTATAGGATACTTTTTATAAAACTATAAGGAATCAGTCACCTAGATACAGATTTCCATCAATCAGAAAAATAGACGAGTGTGCTATCAAAAAATCCCACAGAAAACATTTTGAATCACAAAATGTCAGAAGTCTCATTCCATTAAAGGCAAGGTATCACCATCACTGCTTCTATCAACTTTATACTGGAAGACTAATCCAAGAAAAAAATGAAATGTAAGTTGGAAATTTTTAAAAAGTCTCCTTGTGTGCAAATAATACAAATCATACAAACAAGAGCATCTACAGAGACCAAAAGCAACATTCAAAAAGTCGTGGCCTTCTCACATAACAGTAATAACAAACTTGAGATGCACTAATAATTTTTTTAATTCCATTTTTATTGTCTGTCGATTTCTGTGGTGCAATGCAATTGCTCCCACTATGGCCAACTCCAAGGTACATGACTTGAATGTGGTGTTGGGGAGAGATGCATACAACCAGCTCTTGTGAGTACTGTGAGCCAACTGCACACTACTGGTACTACATGCCAAAATGAGTGGGATGAGCCAAAGTTATATTTAGAGGGAAAAGCATAGCTTTAGATATTCTTATTTACATTGAGAGTGGCCTAAAATAAATAATTTAAGTATTCAACTGAGGAAGCTAACAAAGTACAACAGTTAAAATACAAAGTACCTAAGATAAAAATAACATAAGATATGCAAGCCCTCTTTGCATAAAATAAAATGTTATTTAAAGATACAAAAGATGGTCTGAAAGAAAAAAAACCTACAAAGATATACTATATTCCTGGATGGAGAGTTCCAACATCACAAACTAATCCAGTGCAACAAAACATTAACATAAATTCAAGCAATTTTAAAAACTGACCTGTTGTCATTAAGGTAAGAACACTTAACATGAGATTTACCCTACTAAAAAGCTTTAAGTGCACAGTACAGAAAATCAACATTCTTGGTTTTTTATTTTTGTTTTTGTTTTTGTTTTTAGTTGGCGTCTCACTCTTTCTCCCAGGTTGGAGAGCAGTGGCATGCTCACAGCTACCATAGCATTGACCTGCTGGGCTCAGGCGTTCCTTCTGCCTCGCCTTTCCAAGTAGTCGGAACTACAGGCATACACTACCACACCCAGTTAATTTTTTATTTATTGTAGAGACAAGGTCTCACCAAGTTGCCCGGGCTGGTCTCAAACCCATGAGCTCAGGCAATCCACTCACCTTGGCCTCCCAAAGTGCTGGGATTACAGGCTGAGCAACAACATTGGTAAGATGAAATCTCTCCATCCATGAACATAGTATATATTCCTATCTAGTTAGGCCTTCTCTTATGTCCTCCTCTTTTATACCTTCCTATAAAGGCACTGGTTTTCTAATGCCGTTCTAATACATTACCACAAATTTAGTGACTTAACACAAAGTTATTATTTCAATATTCAAAGTTTGCAGATCTTTGATAAAGGTATGTGATTGCCTTTAAGAGATCATATGTGGTAAACCAATCACAAGAAAAACTAGAATCTGGTGAAAAAATATTACTGTCCTTCATCTTCTCAGCCTGGTTCTCTCTGATCAAGATGCTGTGCCAAACCAGGAGTTTTCATTGAGTTGTCACTAACACTTGTGCCATCTTAGACATATGGAGACAATTCGGGCTCATTTAGTGGTTGGGAGTGATTGGGACCTAAATAGTTCAGGTACTTAGTAGACAAGGGACAATTCTGACCAATAAGGAATTGTTCTATGTCTTCCACAACCATTGAATGCCCCCTCCAACATTCATGCAGGTGAAATATCTGTTTTTCTAAGCCTAGAGCCTAACTCCGTCTTAGTATAAACCCATATTTAAATAGTTTTAAAATACACTAGATTATCCAGGAATACCATTACCACATGAATTGAGGGAAGGCTGTTTTGTTAAAAAATGTATCAAAATTTCAAAAAATTATGCCACAAACTGTAGCATATCGTTATATCATAAATGTCTTCCCTTTTTCCCTTTTTTACATTACAGTTAGGTCCTTTTTGTGAACTTCATTTCATGTAAAAGGGAGCATTGCAAAATATTTGTTATAAAAAGGGGGTCTAAATAGATGATGGATAGATAGATAGATATAAATATACGGATCTGAAGAGATGGAAAACTTTTCTCTAAACCAACCAAATGGCTTATTAAAAAGGTAGGAGAACCTAGCATTTTTCTACTTTGCTGGAGACCCCTCAAATTCAGTCATGCTGTTTCTGCTATAGACACTGACAACACTGTCAGTGGGTTTTGGACCCTGACCCAATGGCGCATCGCTACAGGCAACCTCTTATCTATGAGAGCTTTCTCTTAAATCACCAGACCCCTCAGTCACATTATAGAACCTTTGTGCTGGAGGAATTCTGGGTCACACATATCAGATAATCATACTGCTTGCCTATCTAGAAGAGGGCTGGGCAAACTACAGCCCACGGGCCAAACCCAGTCTGCTGCCTGTTTCTGTAAATAAAGTTTTATTGGAGCACATCCATTCATTTATATATTGTCTATAGCTGTTTTCACAGTACAACAGCTTAAGTAAGTCATTGTAACAGAAACTCTATGGTACACAAAGCCAAAAATATTACTATCCAAGCCTTTCCAGAGAAGATTTGCAAACCCTTGGCCCAGAACAACAGTCCCCAACCTTTTTGGCACCAGGGGCTGATTTCATGGAAGGCAATTTTTCAATGGACGAGGGTGCGGGATGGTTCCAGGTTGATTCAGGTGCATAACATTGACTGTGCACTTCATTTCTATTATGATTGCATTGTAGTATATAATGAAATAACTATGCAACCCACCATTAAAAAGAGGCATGGATGGAAATGGTAAACAAAATAATGGGCAGGCCACATGTGGACTAAAATAAGTGTTGGATTCTGACTGAAAGCCTGCCTCCAGATTCAGCTGTACAACGAAGTACATCAACTCACTTGCCGCTCACCAATAGGGTTTTGATAGAAGTCTGCAAAAAATTGATTTATGATGGTCTCTGTGCAGTCAGACCTCACTACTCATTACTAGCATCACCACCTCAGCTCCGCCTCAGATCATCAGGCATTAGGTCCTTATAAGGAGTGTGCAACCTAGATCCTTTGCATACGCAGTTCACAATAGAGTTCATGCTCCAATGATAATCTAATGCCATTGCTGACCTGACAGGAGACGGAGCTGAGGTGGTGATGTAAGCAGTGGGGAGCGGCTGTAAATACAGAAAAAGCTCAGCTCATTCGCCAGCCACTCCTCTCCTGCCATGCAGCCCAGTTCCTAACAGACCACAGACTGGGACCTGTCCATGGCCCGGGAGCTGAGAACCCCGGTCTAGAATATAATAAAATGCTGCCTTGTAAACATATTACCAACATATTTAAGAAGCTAGAATGAGCAGTACTAATAGGGTGATATTGCTTGGGTTGATATTATTGAAGCATGGTAAGGAAAAGGTATTTATTCAACTTCTTTTAAGCACAGATCTTATTCTTTTGACCGACAAAACGTAAAAGTAGATGTTACAGGTTTCTTGTGTGAATGCCAATATTAATTCTATGACAAGTTCCAAAGGTATTTTAAAATTTGTTTGTAATTTATTCTGTCGATGTACACTTGGGTTTTTCTAATACCACCAATCACTTTAATCCTCTTAGCCTGAACAATCTAGAGTTGCTAGATTTGCAAATAAAATGTTAAAATGCTCATCACATTTGAATTTTAGATATACAATGAATAATTTTCAATATAAGCATGTTCTATGAAATATTTGAGCCATATTTAAGCTTCAAAAAGTACTTGCTGCTTATCTGAAATTCAAATATAACTGGCTGACCTACAATTTATATGGCAACTCAACTTCTATTCCAAAAGCTGAAACTTACCCACATACTGCTGTCCCCAGTGGCCATGAACATTCCTGGGACGGACAAATTTTGGATGACTTTATCTGAACTTTTAAAATATATACTTACTTATATCTTCAAGGCAAATAAATAAAAAGTCATCAATGGATATTAAAACCACTAAGTGAAAAGTTCATAGGAAAATGGATATTTTCATGGCACTCAAGTATCAGCCCACTGATCAGAGGAGAAAAGTGCACATTTACACCCTTATCTCAGTGCCCATTGCTGAGAGTGGGATGAGGAGACACCCCATCCAGTACCTGGTGATGTGAGGCAAAGTGAAATACAGGGCACCAGCCAGGAACTCTTTGTGCCAAAAATGTTTTACCTAAATCTGTCCAAGTACTCAGACAACAAGATCTGAATCTGAGCATCCATGGATAAGGGGCCTGGGGATATAACTTAGGGGATTCATGATCTTGGATGGAGAACAGATGAAGTCTTTATTTACTGTAACTTCTTATTAAAAGGTAACATTTCCTCCATTATAAATGTAGACATCAGATTACAGTCAGTTTGGCAATACGTGGAACTTTCAATACAAGAAATCACAGATATTTTCATAAAACATTATAGTTGAATAATTTCTTGATATTGTTTACAATCAGCTTTGAAATAGAAAGCGGGATGGGAGGCAGAGTTTTTTTCTACTATTATTAAAAATACTGCAAAGAACAAAATCTTACACTACAAGATTTAGCAATATGTACTTTTATACCTACTTTGACCTTAGGGTATTGCCTAGCTTCTGTGCCTCATTCCTCGTTTGCACAACGAGATATTAATAGTATTTCAAGGCATATGAGGTTTTTGCAAAGATTGAGATAACACACGTAAAAGTGCTTAGGTCTTCGGCTGGCACACAGTAAGAAGCATGAAGTGTTTGTCATTACTAAAACTAAACACTATAAAAGTGGTATTATAAATATAACATGAACATTAAAAAGGTAAATTCTGATTTTAAAACATGCAAGATATAACACCAAGCTAAGCAATCTTGAATCTTCTTGATGAATTCTTTCTTCTCAACTGGAAACTGCCACAAAGAAGTGTTTTGCGTTAGGCTGTTCCTAGCTAAAACAGGTAGCCAAGTGAGAACCGCTTCATTGTCCCTCCACCCATTTTACCAGCCCACCTGCCTCTGCACTCACATACTCTGTCCTTCCTTTTCCCTATTACATTGGATGAACTGTCCATTCTCCTGAAATTATATGAATGATCTTTTGCAGCTTCAATTTGTCATCCTTTATCTGATTATGTCCTGTTAGCATGCAAACATGTCTTAATACAACTCACTTTCAGAAACACATCTTGGCCACTCAGCCCCTTCTATTTCTCAGTTCTGCTTACCTTAGCCCTTTGAAAAAGTTGTAATATACTCCTTCCCCACTTTTCCTATCTCCCACAACTCATTAAAATCAAATTTTTATCCCCATCACACTACCCAAAGGGTTCTTATCAAGGTCATTAATGACCAACATCTAGTTAAGGCCAAGGGTAATTCTCTACTGATGTCCCACTTCCATCAGCAGCAGCATTTGACAGGCTCCATCATTCATTCCTTCTTAAATATTTTCTTCTTTGAGCCTGTGCCTTAACAATCACCTATTCCTCCTCAGCTTCCTTAGTTAATCCTTCCTTTGCCAGGCCACCAGACATTGGAGAATCCCAGTTTCAGTCATCTGCTTTTTCTCTATCTTCTCAATGATATCCATGGTTTTATCAATACATACTATCCATATACTAATTTGAATCAAACGTATATCTCTCACCCAGATCGCTTCTCTGTCTAGCCAATTGCCTACTCAGTATACTTGGTTGACCATCTAATGGCACACACCCCTCCCCGCTCCCCATTCTTCTTCACTCAGTAAATGGAGCCAACATTTTGGGCTTAGGTCAAAGAAGTAGGACACATCTTCCATTCTTCCCTTTCCCTCACACCCAAAATCCAATTAAGCAGCATATCCTCTCATGTCTATTTCCAAAATATATTCTTCCAATTTTCACAATACAGTACATGCAAACAAACATCTGCCTGGACACTTCAGTCACCTCTTAAGGAGTTTGTCTGCCTCTACTCGTATCTTCCTACTGTCCCTGCTCCACACAGGAGTCAGCACTGGTTTTCATTTTTGTAATTTTAATTTTATTTCAATATCAGGTGGTCCGTTTAAAGATTTGTTACATAGGTATATTGCACGACAGTGAGGTTTAGGCTTCTGATGAGCCTGCCCCCAATCTCCCCACCCCCCACCCCCTTAGCAATGCCCAGTGTGTGTTGTTCCCATCCTTGTGCCCATGCATGCCCAGTGGTTAATACCCAGTTACGAGTGAGATCAAGTGGTATTTAGTTTTCTGTTTCTGTGATAATTCACTTAGAATGATGGGCTCCAGCTGCATCCGTGTTGCTGCAAATGACATGATTTCATTCTTTTTATGGCTGTGTAGAATTCCATAGTAAATACATACTGCTTTCTTTATCCAATCTACTGTCAGTGGGTACTTAGGTTGTTTCCATATCTTTGCTGTTGGGAATAGTACTGCGATAAACATATAAGTGTAGGTGTCTTTTTGGTAGAACAGTGTACACTCCTTTGGGCATATGCCCAGAAGTGAGATTGTTGGGTCGAATGGTAAATCTATTTTTTATTCTTTGAGAAATCTCCAAACTTCTTCCCATAGGGTCTGAACTAGCTTACATCCCCACCAACAAACTATAAGTGTTCCATTTTCTTCACGGCCTTGACAACATTTGTCTTTTTTTGGCTTTTTAATAATAGCCATTCTGGCTGGGCTCAGTGGCTCAGCCTGTAATCCTGCGCCTTGGGAGGCCGAGGTGAGTGAATTGCCTGAGCCCACAGGTTCGAGATCCGCCCGGGCAACTTGGCGAGACCTCATCTCTACAATAAAAATCAAAAAATCAGCCAGGCGTGGTAGCGCGCACCTGTAGTTCCAGCTAATTGGAAGGCTGAGGCGGAAGGATCGCCGGAGCCCAGCAGGTCGAGGCTGCAGTGGCCGGGA
>CAUYQG010163917.1:0-62904 GCA_963574415.1 Tarsius wallacei
TGTAGTTCCGGCTACTCGGAAGGCTGAGGCGGAAGGATCGCCAGAGCCCAGCAGGTCGAGGCTGCGGTGGCCGGGAGCGGCCACTGCACTCCAGTCTGGGCGACAGAGTGAGACTCCAACTCAAAAAAAAAAAAAAAAAAAAAAGTCAGTAAGAAAAAGACAAATAGCCCAATAGAAAATTGGCAAAAGGCCGAGTCATATCTAATTGACCAATAATTACATGAAAATGTACAAGATTTCATTGGGGGAAATTAAAACCACAATAGATATCACTAAATATTCATCATAATGGCTAAAAGGAAAAAGGAAGATAATAACAAGTGCTGACAAAGATATGGTACAAACAATCACTTAAATACTGCTTGTGTGGGTATAAATTGATATAGTCATTTTGGAAAACAGTTTGGCAGGATCTCCTAAATCTAAACATATGCATACCTGTAACCCAGCCATTCTACACATATACATCCAACACATATGGGTAAATAGGTTGTGGTTATAGTCTTATAATAAAATATTATTCAGAAACAAAAAATTTTAAAGTACTGCTACATACAGCAACATGGATGCCATTAACGTCTTTTTGAGTGAAAGAATCAGACACAAAAGAATGTATACCATATGATTCTACTTATAATGTTCAAAAACAAGCAAAATTAATGACCACATTAGAAGTCAGATAGTGACTGGTGCCCTTTGGAGGTAGTGTGAACTGGGAAGGAAGGTGGAGGTGCTTCTGAGGACTGAAAATGTTCCAATTCTTTTTGAGTGCTGATTACACAGCTATGTTTAGTTTATAATAATTCTTCAATCTATATACTTATGATTCGGGCACTTCTCTATATGCGTCTTATACTTCAATTTTAAAGTTTTATTGATAAAAGAGAAATCACCATGGAAAACAGGCAGTTCCTCAAAAAGTTAAATATAGAGTTACTATATGACCCAGCAATTCTACTCCTAGGTATATATTCAAGAGAACTGAAAACATGTGTTCACACAAAACTGTGTTCATAATTGTTCACAGCCGCATTACTAATAATAGCAAAAGGTGGAGACAACCCAAATATCCATCAACAGAGAAATAGATGAACAAAAGGTGGTATATCCATACAATGACATATTGTTCTGCCATAAAAAGGAATGAAGTATGGTATTTGCTTCAACAGATGAGCTTTGAAAACACAATGCCAAGTAATAGAAGCCAGACACAAAAGACCACATATTGTATGATTTCATCTGTATGAAATATACAGAATAGGCTAATCAATAAAGATAGAGTATAGCTGGGTGTGGTGGCTCAAGTCTGTAATCCCAGCATTTTGGGAGGCTGAAGTGAGGGGATTGCCCGAGCCCATGGGTTCGAGAATAGCCTGGGCAACTTGGCAAGACCTCATCTCTAATAAATCAAAAAATTAGCTGAGCGTGGTAGTGCATGCCTGTAGTTCCAGCTACTTGGAAGGCTGAGGCGGAAGGATTGCCTGAACCCAGCAGGTTGACACTGGGGTGGCCGTGAGCGTGCCACTGCACTCCAGCCTGGGTGATGGAGTGAGACTCCAACTCATATACAATACAGTACTATAGTACTGTATTGTACAATACAGTACTATACAATACAATACAATAAAGGCAGAGTATAGATTAGTGATTTCCAAGGGGTGGGGGAAGAGGGTGAATGGAGAATGACTGTAAATAGGTACAGGGTTCCTTTTAAGGGGGTCGAAAATTACACATCTATTGAATTGTATACTTTTGGTGTATACTTTTCAGTAAATCTTGTGGTATGTGAATTATAGCTCAATTTTTTAAAACAATTTTTAAAAAGATAAAAGTCTGTACCCTCCCATTCTCCTTTGCCTATTCTCCCCTCTGTTTCCTCTTTTAGGAATAGGCTCTCAGGCTCCCAACAGGCTTGGATAACTTTTAAAGGACTTTAACACAATCAGTGGAGAAGATACACCCAGTGACTGAGCGACTGGAGTTAGCATGGAATGACGAAAGACCATAGGATCTAGAGTCACACAGACACAGCTTTGAAAATAAATCCACCATGTGCATTTTTGTTTTATGACCTTGGCCAAGTGACTTAGTTTCTTTGAGCCTCAATTTTCTCTCTATAAAATAAGTACAGAAATTTCTATTAGTGAGGGTTGTTGCAAGTGTTGTTAAATGAGATAATGCATATAGCATATTAATTCTGTTTCCTGCAATCTCAACTACTTGAAGGCAACCAAGAAAAGCACTCACTGTATTTCAGCAAACAGTATGGGCTCTGGAGTTAAATTGCTTACACTCAAATCCCAGGTCCAGTAGTTTCTCCAACTGAGTAATGAGAATAATAATACTACCTTCATTATAGAGTTATTATGAGGGTTAAGTGAGATAATGTATATAAAGTGCTTGCTACAGTGCCTGGCACATAGGAAGTACTCAGTAAGTACTAACTGTTATTATTAATTCAATCATTAAACAAAGTTGTTGAGTATGCCAGGTCTCGTGCTGTGTCCTTAGGATAAGACAGGGTTCACTGCCCTCAAGGAGCTCATAGTCTGGATGGAGAGTCAGACACATAAACAAATAATTGTTCTTCGTGGCCAGCCACACACTGGAGCCTTTGATTCCCAGTCAACAGCACTAGGTCTGAGGCATTACAAAACAAAGCTGGATATGTAAGGAACAGCGTGGGGAGGGGCAGCAGTGAACAGACTAACCATGAATCAACAGTAGGCCCTTCTTTTTCCACAAATAGCCTACAAAAATCTAGATAAACAGGCATGCAGACTTCCTCCTCAGCACTGCTACTAACTGGCCAGGGGTTTAAGGGTGTCTCCTATATATCTATGTCCCCCAACTTCTTCAAGTGACTGGTTCCTTCTCATCTTTCAGGTCTCAGTTTAAATGTCACTTCTTCTGGCTCCCTGACCATGTCATCTGAAGTACTGCTCTTAGAGCACTCCATTCTTTCTCCTCAAACAATTATAATAACTTTCAGTTATTAATTTACTCGTTTCCTATTTTCCCCACTAGGCTGTGAGCCCCTAGAGTTCAGGGACCATCATCCACCAAATATATACTGAGTATCTACTATGTGCCAGGCACTGAAGTATGTGCTGGGAATTCTGTTTGTGGATAGACATGGCCAGTGCCCTCAAGGAGCTTACGGTCTATATTTATGGAAGTTTTTCCCAATCCTGGCTGAGGAACCTCTTCTGACTGACCCAGTTAGATAAGAGCTCTTGGCTGCTAATCTCTCACTGAATCCAAATAGCAAGAAGCTGAAACTCTGGGAACATTTCAGTTCTTTCTTCTGCAGTCCTAGATTGTCCTGGAGTTTAAGCTAGGGCAAATAGTACAACCTCAGAGCCATTTTTGCAAGTCCTTTTCTTACAAAGCTATTCATATTAGCATTCTAAGGGTCAAGCATGGGCAGTATCAAGCAAGGGACATACTGGGCTGGGTGGAAAGTAGGGTAAAGGATGGAGTAGGGAGGTAAGCAACTCCTTAAGTCCTGAAAAGATGAAATAACTCAACCTGGAAGTGCCAAGCCCTCAGCACCTTTCAAATTCAATGTCCTGAATTTCTCAGATGGTTGCTTTTCATAGTCAGAGCTTCTCGTCTTAAAGGCTGCTTCTTACTAAGCCAGCCTGAGGTCTAAGGATGCTAAATTAGACTCAGGAAATATATTCTGCTGCAAACTCTCTGGGGAAAAGGCCAAGAGAACACTGTTTTCCAGGACTGGGAGATAATAAAATTCTAAGGATTATTGAAAAAACTACTTCAAAATTTTTATTAAATGAATACGGGTGTGAGTATGTATGAAGTATGTGTATATAAAATTAATGAATAAATCCTTGCTTAATAGGAGATAATGTCCTGAAAACAGAATCAGGAAGAAAGTCTCAAGTCACAAAAACAAACAGATTTATTCATTCAAGAATCACTTGGCACCTTCTTTGAGCCAGTTTGTTCTAGGTACAAAGAAATAAATGAATGATTGTGGGTTTTGTAAAATACGTTCAGTTCTCTGGGACAGGTCTATGTACAGTCTGCTTTGAGAGAAGAACAGAAAGCAGAGGGGGTTTTTCATCCCTGTCAGGGACTTTCTAGCTCCACCCCCAGACTCTCTGCTCTTAATCTGCACTAGAGACAAACAGAAGCAATGTTGCTGGGGTGGACCTGGAAGGTAAAGCTGGGGTAAAAGTATGTCCATAACAACAAAACAGCATATTGAATTGAAAGTAGAAAGAAAATCCACAGGAACCAGCCAACCAGAATAGCCCTTGTCCAAATTATTGCCGCCAATGATCTAACAGAATTAATGATGTGATTGGTGGAAAGCTGGCAAGGAGAAACAGCATGGGAAGTGATGTTTTGCAGATAAATCTCTATGCGACTGTCCCAGGAAAATGAGATACTCTGGAGATCTCTGTCCCCAAATTCCTACCTCAGTCCCAGGTTAGAAGAATGCATGTTCTCAACATTCATCTCCCTTGCCCCTCTTTGAACAGGCAGCAAGTATCATGTTGTTTTCCTGGCGTAAGGACTTTGCATCTTCTAGATAAATATACTGAGCCTACCTATGACAGTTTTATCATGGAACAACCTATAATTTGGAGAACATGGATGTGGAAGAGTAGTAGCTCTCCCAGGATCCAGTGATCCTGGAAGGAAAAATATACCAGGGGTACCAAAACAATATATACACATTTTAAGCAATGTTATCTATGTATTACTTTTAGTTTGCCATAATCAGAAGTGTCTGGATGCTGCTGGTAATCACTTTGTATTCATCTTTTGTTATTGGTATATATTAAGTATTACAATTTTAAAAGTTTTTTCTTGGCTGGGCTCAGTGGCTCAGTCTATAATCCCAGCACTTTGGGAAGCCAAGGTGAGTGGACTGCCTGAATCCGCGGGTTCAAGACCAGCCTGGGCAACTTGGCGAGACCTCATCTCTACAATAAATAAAAAATTAGCTGGGTGTGGTAGCATGCGCCTGTAATTCTGGCTACTTGGAAGGCTGAGGCGGAAGGATTGCTGGAGCCCAGCAGGTCAACACTGGGGTGGCTGTGAGTGTGCCACTGCACTCCAGGCTGAGCGATGGAGCGAGACGCCAACTCAAAAAAAAAAAAGTTTTTTCCTTTCTTAAAATGTGTATGCATTTTTTCATTCAACATCAAAACTTTGCTATTCCTTTCCCTAAACTTGTTTCTTACTATGCTAATATAAAGCTACTTAGTACCATCAATAGGGTTCATTCTGGACTCCTGATCTACCTATACACTATTACCTGGTTCCTTTGATGAACAATAGCATATATTTTCTAGATGTATGGTGCAATATGACTATGGAAGAAAATTGTTCTCTAAGTCAAATACAAATGACTACAAAGTAAACTAAGGTTCCAGTTCAGTTACGCTCCCTTGGTGGCAGAATATGTCCCACAAGAAGAATGTCTTCTTTTGGATGAATATGTCCTATACTCGCAATCCTTCTCAGAAAGGACAAGACAAGGGGGAGCAAGTCTGCATTATATTCCCTGGTCCCAGCTAATTAGAGCAAGGGTGGACACCTGACCCAAGAGAACTCGATCCCTAGACCAATCTGATTCTCTCCATCAAGTATGTGATCCAAAGCCACATATAATACTTTAAACAAATGTGCCCATTGAAACATGTTTAAAATATACTATGTATATTTGTATATATTAACATCCTACCGGATTATAAATTTCTTAATATTTCAGGGTATATATACTCTCAATTCTGTAAAGCACACAGCTGCTGATGTCCATGAACCTGCTACAGAAGATAGTGCTAATGTCAAATACCTCAGACAGGAGCGAAAGCTGCCTGTTTTCTGACTACGTGGTGATACCTGGCAGGAAGGGTGACTTATCCATAGCTAGATAGAGAGCTCATAGAAGCCAGATGAAATGGAGTAGGATGAACAATCAATGAAGAAGTTGCCATACTATCTGAAACACTAGATCTTTAGGTTTAGGAAAGGCAAGGGCAAGAGGGAGATATAAATGGCCAGAAGAAGAAACCAAAGCTGTTAGAGGTCCTCTTGGAAAATGCATCTTAAATAGATTTTCTATTTTATTGATGGGGGAAAAACTGAGGGGGATGAGCTGTGCCCTGAATAGCTTTCTCGTTACAAAAGTAACACGGGCCGGGAGTGGTGACTCATGCCTGTAATCCCGGCACTTTGGGAGTCCAAGGAGGGAGGATCACTTGAGGTCAGGAGTTTGACACCAGACTGGACAACATAGAAAGACCCTGTCAGCCGGGCTTAGTGGCTCAGCCTGTAATCCCGCGCTTGGGAGGCTGAGGTGAGTGGATTGCCTGAGCCCGAGGGTTCAAGACCCGCCTCGGCAACTTGGCAAGACCTCATCTCTACAATAAACCAAAAAATCAGCCGGGCATGGTAGCGCATGCCTGTAATTCCGGCTACTCGGAAGGCTGAGGCGGAAGGATCACAGGAGCCCAGTGGGTCGAGGCTGCGGTGGCTGGGAGCAGCCACTGCACTCCAGTCTGGGCAACAGAGTGAGACTCCAACTCAAAAAAAAAAAAAAGAAAGACCCTGTCTTTACAGAAAATTAAAAAATTTGCCAGGCTTGGTGATGTATGCCTATAGTCCTAGCTACTTGGAGGTTGGGGTGGGAGGATCGCTTGAGCTCAGGAGTTTGAGGCTGCAGAGACCCTGTTTAAAAAAAAAAAGTAACATAGTATCGTCATTGTCTAAACTCCCACAAGACAAATGTAGAGAAGGGATAGAATGATCTTCAAAGCTTCTCCAGCTGTTCTTCCCACTGTTTTTAATCCTACTAAGGGCAAACAGGAAAGGAGAAGTAAGGGGATAAGAGACTGAATATCACTGCTAATAAAATGCAGTGAGTGATGGATATATGATGTTTGTTTCATTCTATATTCTTTTGTATGTATTACATATTTTATAGTAAAAATATTTTGTAAAGACACAGTGAAACCAAATCAAACCAAACATCCAAAGGAAAATGAAAATTATCAAACACAACATTAGCAGTGATTTCCAAAGTCGAAGTATGGAAAGTCTGCTGAGGAATACTCTTCAGACTTGTACTAGCGTCTGATTCCATTGGACTCTGAGCTTAAAGAAGGGCAAGGACTCTGAGGAGAGGTTTTAGAGAAAAATAAATAAGTTCTAAATACAAAGTCACTTTCCAGGAAATCACGAAGACTGGCAGGTTTGGAGGTTAGGAAGTTGAAGCAATGGAAGGTCAATTGGTAGGCCTGAGCTATTTGCCACCAGTTTAACTCAAAATACTCATTTTCAACAGAGTACTTACCTAACCCATGGCTGCAGTAGTGATGGAGGGATATGACCTAAAATTGTTCAATGATGACTCTAAAATCCAATGCCTGAGGAAAATTAAGCAGGTCTGTCTAGGCATTAAAGAGATCCCTGAAAAAAATAGCATACAGGGATCAAAAATATATACAGTACACAAAGATATACTTTAATTCAGACTTCAAATCAGAACAGAAGTGTGGAGGTGCTATGGAGGAGTTGTGGGTGTGTGCTGGGAGAAGGAGGCTAGAGAAAGACAGAAGTGTAACTCTGCAGAGGAATCAAGACAGGTCTGATTTGGAGAAAATTTTCCTAAATGGATGTAGTCAGGCTTGTGGCTAAAGTCTATGTCTGAGATTTCTAGTTCCTCACTTCAGAATTTCTGCATCCCTCATCCTCACTCCTGGCTACAGTTCAGTTATTCTAAAATGCCCAGATCACTTCTCGGTACAGCACATATCACACTCTTTTGGATGTAGGTTTCACTAAGCAGAAGAGAATGCTCTGGTTACTTAATTTAGCATTTCCTAACTAATAAACTCTCCACTTCCTTGCAGGAAACCATAAGCTTGTGGGTGTAAGATTCCCAATGAGTTTGCTAACCTCTATCCTCAGGCTCACTTAGGAGGCAAGAACAGGCAGCCCTGACACCAGGCTGACCCTAGGCAACAGAGCAGGATGAACAGGGTTCATCTCCAGGTGAGGGGATGAAGGAAGGACCACATATAGGCTCTGGTTACAGGGCATCTTGAACACCTGCTGATAATAAAACATTGTCTGTCAAGGTCCTCCAACCCACCAAAACAGAGAAAGCGGGTAGAAGAGAAATTTTATTCCCTCTGATTTCCACCACAGGGAATAACAACCCCCACTCCACCCCAAAGGCCATTAGCCAGAGTAGAAGAGCACCTAAGGGAGGATCTAAAGAGGAGACTGATCAAGGAATGTGTATCTAGGTATCAGTCCTATCCAAGAAAGGGAAGGTGGCAGTAACTATGGAACAAAGACTAAGGAAACACTTGGCCAAATCAGCTTTTTTCCTTTCCCACTTTCATCAAGCTTAACTACTGAGGTGGCTTCTTTAAGATCTGTAGGCAAATAAAGCAGGGAAGGGCATGGAAATAAAAGCTTACCATAATAAAAAGAGGCCAGTGAAGTGTGTAGAGTTCTAGCTAAGATACCAGGTCTCCAGTTTGAGGGATATACCTTTAACTAGAAGATGATCAATGACTGGGTTACCAGTACTCTTGACAGTTAAAAGGTCTCATCACTGGGAAACTGCAGGGAGGCGGGTCGGGGGGGTAGAGAGGTGGGATTGACAGTAGTCGATATCTGCCTAGGGAAGGGGAGGCACACCTCATCGATAAGGGTAACTGCATGGTGAATATTTGTATACCTAGTCCTGAATTGTACCCTACAATTTTAAACAAAAATTAAAGAGGAAAAAAAAAGGTCTCGCCACCAGTGCTTAGCAGGTGTTTCTGGGTGATATAGTACAATGCTGTAAACCTAATGGTGACCCAATAGCTGTCCTCTCCCTTCATCATCCCCCACAGTCTAAACCTTCATTTATCAAGATTCTTTAGTCTCTGCCAATTCCTTGATCCCAGGCCTCATCTGGTTCAAGAAAGCCCTTACCACAGAGATGAGAGCTAATGGCCAATGGTTGTAGCACCATCCACAGCAGGAATTCCTTTCTTGATCAGTTCTCAATAGCCTGGGATCTAGTTCAGGGAGAAGACTGTAAATACTATCAGAGAGCTAAGGAGCAGGTTTCAAGGCAAACAGGAAACATTTTCAAGGAGGTAACAAGGAGGACTAAAGGCAGAAAACCAGACAAAAGCTGGGAAAAGCAATAAAGGTATCAACAAGACTAGTTGGGCCTAGGAAGAGAAGCTTTTTTTTTTTTTGAGTTGGAGTCTCACTCTGTCACTCAGACTGGAGTGCAGTGGCCGCTCCCGGCCACTGCAGCCTCGACCTGCTGGGCTCCAGTGATCCTTCCGTCTCAGCCTTCCAAGTAGCTGGAACTACAGGCGCGCGCTACCACGCCCGGCTAATTTTTTTGATTTATTGTACAGATGAGGTCTCGCCAGGTTGCCCAGGCAGGTCTCGAACCCGCAGGCTCGGGCAATTCACTCACCTCGGCCTCCCAAAGCACGGGATTACAGGCTGAGCCACCGAGCCCGGCAAGAGAGGCTTTTAAAATTGGCATAGAGTAAAAGGCTCAATAAACTAAGATGTAGACTTAGAGAAGTTGAGGCTTACTTATGAAGGAGCTCCTGGGTACAAATCTGCCTCACCAGGAAACATATCCTAAAACTGAATACTGAAGCCCAGAAATTAAGGAATCAAGCTTAGAGAGGATCACCTGGAGAAAGAAGGAAACATGAGTTTCTAAGACTTCCTTCTTTCTAAATAATTCAGTGTAGGAGGAAAGTGAGAGGACCTACCTCTTGCTATTTATGTCTTTTTTAACTTTTTGCATTTTTTATTGTATAAAGTTGATAAAATTTTGCAAGACTAATCACCCAGGAGGAGAATATTTGAGGAAGCCGGAGAAAAAGATTTGGTAATGACCTGGGAAAGCTTCTGTAAATATAAGGTGCTGTAGAGATATATAAAATTACTAAATGAACTCAGATTTTCAGGCATCTATGCTCTGAAATCAGGTCTAAAACTAATTGAGCATTAACTCCACGGATATTTATTAAGGGCCTACTATGTCCCAACTACTGTTCTTGGCTACTGAGACATGAAAGTGAACAAAATACATAAAAATCCAAACCTTTGTGGAGCTTACATTATAGTGGTCAAAGACCATCAATTTTAAATAGCATGTTAGATACTATGGGGAAAGAAAAAAAGTAGGGTAAAGGACTAGGAATGTAAGGATACAAGGGTGGGTTGTAACTTTACACAAGGTGGTCAGGGTAGGCTTTAATGAGATAACATCTGAACAAAGATTTGAAGGTAGTGAGGGAGTTAGCCCACGAACATCTGGGAGACAAGTGTTGGGAGCAGGGGAACTAGCTAAGGCAGGAGTGTGCCCAGTGTGTACAAAAAATAATATGATCAATGTGGCTAGAGTGAAGTGAGAGAGAGAAAGATTGTAGATGAGGTTAGAAAGGTTATGGGGGCTCAGATAATATAGGGCCTTGTAAGGCATTGTGAGATCTGCTTTAACTTATAGTAAAATGGAATCTATTGAAGGATTTTGAGCAAAGAAGGACATATATTGACTTAGAACTTTAAAGAACCACTCCGGGCCAGGTGTGGTGGCACACACCTGTAATCCCAGCACTTTGGGAGGCCCAGGTGGGAGGAATGGTTGAGTCCAGGAGTTCAAGACCAGCCTAGGCAACATAGTGAGATCTTGTCTCTAAAAAAAAGTAATAATAATTAGCTGGGCATGGTGGCATGTGCCTGTAGTCTCAGCTACTTGGGAGGTTGAGGCAGAAGAATCATCTGAGCCCAGGAGGTTGAGGCTTCAGTGAATGGTGATGATACCGCTACACTCCAGCCTGGGTGATGGAGTAAGACCCCAACTCAAAAAAGAATCATTCTTGCTTCCAGGTTGAAAAGAGATTACAGATGGTTCCTGACTTAATGGTTTTTCAACTTTACAACGGTACAAAACTGATACACATTCGATAGAAGCCATATTTCAGTAAAGTATTCAATAAACTACATGAGATATTCAAAAATAGGCTTTGTGTTAGATGATCCTGCCCAAGTGTAGGCTAATGAAAGTGTTCTGAGCATGCTTAAGATAAGCTAGCTAAGCTATGATGTTCAATATGTTATGTGCATTAAATGCATTTCAACTTATGAAAGCTTAAACTTATGATGAATTTATAAGTTGAGGAGCATCTGTATGGGAGAATAAGGATGGAGACCCAGAGACCAGCTAGGGTAGAGGCCCAGACACAACTGCAGTCATCTAAGCAAGAAATGATGGTGGCTCAGATCAAGGTAGTAGACACAGAGGTAGATTCTGCATTTATTTTAAAAGAGCCAAGAGAATTCCTGATGGCCTGGACATTGGGTATGAGAAAAAGACAGGAGTCAAACACGACTCCAAGTTTTTGTTGTTTTGTTTTCTTCTAAGAGATGGGGTCTTACTATGCTTCCCAGACTTGATTTGAACTCCTGAGCTCAAGAAATCCTATCACCTCAGCTTCCTGAATAGCAAGGACTACAGGCATGTGCTACCATGCCTGGCTCAAATTCAAGATTTTAACCTGATCAGGTAAAGGCTGGAGTTGCCATCAACTAAGGAGAAGGTTATGGGAGAAGCAGACCTGATATGGGGGTTAAAGGGAGAGAAAGAAGAAATTGGAAGTTCAGTTCAGTTGAGTCTGACATATCTATTAGATTTCCAAGTTGAACAAGCAGTTGTATACACAAGTCTGGGGTTTGGGAGAAAGAACTTGGCTGGAGACAACAGGCAGAAAGTTTCTCAACAGTGGCACGACTGACATTTTGGGCTGGACAATTCTTTGTGGGGGGGGGCTGTCCTGTGTGCAAGAGGATGTCGAGCAGTGTTCCTTTACTCTACACACTACACTAGATGCCAATAGCACCTCTCAAGTTATGACACCCAAAAATGTCTCCAGAAATTGCCAAATGTTCCCTGGGGACAAAAATCTCCACTTGTTGAGAACCACTGCTGTAGAGTATGTCGAGAGAAGTCAGTGAATGAGACAAAGCAGAAGTCAAGATAGAGAAGTAATGGAGAAAGTGGCAATGTGAGTCAGGAGCTAAAGTCCTCCAGAAATGACTGGGAATGACTCAGAGTCAGTTCATTATGATAACAACAAAGAATATTGGATGATATATTCTGATGACATGAGATTCAAAGCTGGGCTTTTTAGGGAGGAGGAAGTGAGAATGGTTAGAAAGCTGAAAGTATAATAGAAACAAGGAAGACATGTATCCCAGCTCCATACTCAGTGGTAGGTGGACTATGAGAGAAGAAACAGCCACCGAATGAGACAGCAGCAGAGAAGACAGGTGAAGTATCTTTAGGGGAAAGCCAGGTTTCTGATCAAGAAGGAGAAAGTAATGCTCCGAGGAGAAACCGATGATAAAGAAAATGTTGCTGATAATGAACTATGCACTCCAGAAGGCACAGTGGATAACTGGGGAATGGTAGGAAAAGAGGACGGAATGGGAAAGTACAAGATATATTTCACAAACTGGAAGGTGGAATCCAGTGGAAGGCCCACTGAAGGGAGAGGAAGGCAGATCTTTAAGACATGAAGAAAAGGAAGCAATCTGTTATTGTGGCAAGAAGGTGGACATAGGTAAGAATCTGCCTCCTGACACATGCCACATTCACACTGTAATTAGGAATCACACTGTAATTACCAACCCTAGATTAAACTAGTCTAGAACAAAAGGACAGTTCTCTAAGCTTCACCAACTTTAACAGGAGGAAGTCAACCAATCAGATATAAATCAATTAGGAGGTAAGAACAGTGTTTTCAAGGGTCCAGGAGTTAAGAAATCTTTAAGAAGGATGAAGCTTGTGTGAAGTTAGTGCAGATAAGCCTAAAGCCCTAGGTAGAATCCTTGGGTCCAGTTAGGAAAGTGCCTTCCTCATTAGAGAATCAGAAATGAGGCTGTTCTAAGAGGGGCAGAGTAGCTCTACAGAAGCAATCAAACAAGGTAAAGAATCCAGAGAATCTGATCTAGTGTTTATATACTCTGGAAAAGAATCAGGATGCAGATTCCTAGAGGGACTAAGAATTCCACCAAGCCAGACAAGGTTGAAGAAAGGAACCTGGACCTCAGGAGGCTAAAGCAACTAATCTAAGAAATGGCAAAGAACTCTCTATCAAGATAAGGAACTGGTGCTAGGTAAATTAATCCATCTATATTTCTTCCTGTTTTAGAAAATTGTTTTTTAAATATTGACTTAAACACTATAGAAGGATATATATAAAAGCAAAAGACCTCCTCTATTTACCTCCAACCCACTCTTCGGAGGAAATCACTGTGAACAACTTGATGTGTATCCTCCCAGACTTTTTTTCTATTCTTGTAAACAGATCCCAAAAGGGATCACATGACATATATTCTTATGCATCTTGTTTTTTGGGTTTTTTTTTCTTTTTTTTTTTGCTTAATGGTATATCACAGCTATCTTTTCAAGGTATATACAGGTCTATTTTATTCTTTTTAATGGCTTCATTGTATTACATTCTATGGATAAACCATCATTTATTCATATATTCATAACAATGGGTATTTAAACTGTTTCCAATTTTCCCTACAATAAACAATGCTATTTTGAACATGCTTATACAGATGCTTTTGCGTGTTAATAATTCTACATTAAAGGATATATCTGGGACGGGCTCGGTGACTCAGCCTGTAATCCCAGCACTTTGGGAGACCGAGGTGAGTGGATTGCCTGAGACCACGGTTTCAAGACCAGCCCAGGCAACTTGGTGAGACCTTGTCTCTACAATAAAAATAAAATTTAAAAAAGCCAGGCTCGGTGGCTCAGCTTGTAATCCCAGCACTTTGGGAGGCCGAGGCGAGAGGATTGCCTGAGCCCGCAGGTTCGAAACCTGCCCAGGCAAATTGGCGAGACCTCGTCTCTACAATAAATCAAAAACTAGCCAGGCGTGGTAGCACGTGCCTGTAGTTCCAGCTACTTGGAAGGCTGAGGTGGAAGGATTGCCGGAGCCCAGCAGGTTGAGGCTGCAGTGGCTGGGAGCGTGCCACTGCACTCCAGTCTCGGCGACAGAGTGAGACTCCAACTCAAAAAAAATTTAAAAATTAAAAAATTAAAAATTAGCTGGGTGTGGTAGCGTGTGCCTGAAGTTCCGGCTACTTGGAAGGCTGAGGCGGAAGGATCACCAGAGCCCAGCAGGTCGATGCTGGGGTGACCGTGAGTGTGTGTGCCACTGCACTCCAGCCTGGGTGACAGAATGAGACTCCAACTCAAAAAGAAAAAAGGATATGTCCAACTCCCCATATTCTTGTCAAAGCAATAATAATTTTAATTTTTAAAAACAATGTGAAACCTATTTTCAGATTTGTTTATATGCATGAGCATTGCACCAAAAGGATACCATTTTTATTAAACAGACTGGTTGTAATGGACAGAAACCCAGAAATAACAATATTATACACATAACTAATACTTTTGAATGCTTATAATATGCTAGACACATGAAAAGTACCCAAGTATATTATGTTGAGCTCTCACAACTCTATAGAGTAGAGAACATTATCTTCATATTATGCAAAAAGAAGCTGAAACCAGATAGACTAAGTAACTCTCTCAAAGTCATGCAGCTAGTAACCAAGTAAAGCCAGGTTTAAACTCAGATCACCAGACTCTGAAGCCTTCAATCAGACAAAAGTCTGCTTGACCAAGGATGAATAGCCAATAAATGGTACAGTCAGGACTCAAAGCCAGGTTTGCCTAACTCTAGAGCACATATGAGTATGCAAGGTATTTGCTTAAAATAATTTATAGTATCTGTATGAATAATGTTATGATAGTATTGTAAAGAATTTATTCCTCTCCAAACACTCTTTTTGTTCTGGTTTTGGTGTTCTTGGTTCTGTTTTGCCTCAGCTTAAAAATATATATATACTGGCATTGCCTCAGTTGAATTAAAGGCAGGGCCACTGCACTGCATGACTCCAGAAGGATCCTAGTTTATGCAAAGGGAACTCAATGAAGTTGTGCTGTACATAAACTACAGAGCAAAACATGGTGGCCCCAGGGCCAGGTACAAACTCACTAAAGAAAAAAGATTTCTGCAAGAGCTAAGGGAAACAGGGTGAAAGCCCTAGTGGTTACTAATAGTATTGACCACTGCAAAAATCTAGCAAGAGATCTCCAGAATGGATGAAATTAGAGTAGTTTTCGATGTGAGATCAGGAGACATGAAAACTTTAATTGCTGCTCACTCTTACCCAGGGGTTACCTTACAAGAAAGTGAAAGATCTATCAAGGCCACTCTTTGAAGAGTCAATGGTCCCCTAGGAAACAAAGGAGAATAGAGGGAAAGTATCACCCACAACTCAGGTCTCAGTAATAAGATGCCTACACAATAAACGAGGAGAAGAAAAAAAAACAAACACAATTTTTACTAAAAGAGAGAAGATAGTACAGAAAGGGGGATATACATAAATAGACTCACGACTAGATAATCAGTCCTGGAAACTTCTTAGTAATCTTCCAAAGGCACCCCTTCCCCCCACCAAAAAAAAAAACCACTAGAAAATTAGGAAAACCTTGAAAATGTTCTCAAGGGGGAAAATGATGCTAAAAGAAACCCAGATGTGGTGACTATAAAATGAATGGAATTTTGGATGCATTCCTACTGTCAGCCTCTCTTAGAATTGAGGCAAAGGCAATTGTAGACTTGGGAAGAATGGCTTAACTTGACCAAATTAAAATGGCCTAAAGCCATGAAGAGACCATGGGTAAAACAGAAACACACACCAGCTGGGGCAGAAGACAGGCACTCAGATTCAGCACAGAACTGAAGAAAATGAAGAAGATTCAATCAAGATAAACCTGATTATAGTTGAGTGCTGATCACTGCTTGATTGATAAGGGGATATTCTGGTTAATCACATTTTCTAATTTAATATTTATCATTTGTTTCTTATACAGATGACAATTTACAAATAATTAGAAATTATGTCGTAAAATAAAAATAACACTAAAATATGACATCTCATAATCTTCCAATAACATAGGGTGCTCATCAAAAATATCAATTATAAGGTTTGTGCAGAATCTGGTCTCAGTTATTGATCTGTCAAAGATCTGGTTAAGAAGATATATCTACAAAGACGTAGATGATACCAACTAAGGCAATGACAATGGCCAGACAGGAAAAGTCATTATTTTTTAGTTCAAATAATGTAGTACAGTAAGAAGTTATGGCAAATGATAGCAACATCAGGACAGAGGGAGAAAATGCCACATTCATTTTGACAATTCACTAGACTGTAAGATCTATGACAGCAAGGGCTTTGTTTTGGTTATTGCTATATCACTGCCTCTAGAACCATGACTGGCACATAAGAGACCTTAAAAAATATATGCATTCAGAGAAGAAATAAGTGCTGTTCTATTTAATATGCCTTTTCCTCATTTTCTCAAAAAAATTCCCTGAAATAAAGAATGAATGCTGTGCACTCTGTCTAATATACCTTTCCTGCATTCTCTAATTAGGGAAATTCTCATCCTTCAAAGTCCAACTCAAATTTCTTCTCTTCCTCCAAGTCTTCCCCAATTCCTTCCTGCTGCCTACAACCTTGCCTCCTTCAAAAGTCCAGAATCAAATATTCTTTATTCTTTTTCCTACAGCACATTACTTGGACCTATATTTGCTCTCATTTTATTCTATATTGCATTATAATTCAGCATTTCTATGTCTGACTCTTCCACTGGATTATAAGCTCCTTAAGGGCAAAGTCTTGATTTCAGTTATCCTTGAACTCCCATCTTCTAACATAATGTCTTGCAAATAGTAATTACTTAAATGCCTGTTAAGTTTAGTAGGATAGAGTCGTATTCTTGGTGTTTAATAAGGTGTCAGAAAATGCAAAGTGTCCAATAAATGTTTATTACATGAATGAACTGAAAGAAAGATAAAACCAACAAAACTAAGTTGCCTCAAATCCTAGGGCTGGGAAGCATCATGCCTTGAAGACAGAGAAATTGTCTCTTTCTCTTGTTTCTAAAGAGACCTTGTCTGGTTCCTATGCCAAATGTCAGGCACTTTGGCACTAAAACTGCAGAGATAAGTTTGAGAGAGTTTCAGTAAGAGTAACATAATTGACTTGGGGTGGGGGAGGAAAGGAAGAAAACGGAGTGATTAGGGGCTCAAGCTAGGCAGATGTCCTAAGTGACATCTGAGACTAGACATGATAACCTTCTCCTAACATTAGGAGAGTGTAAACACCAAAGAGGGAGGAATTGTTTAGCCTGGTCCAGCAAGCTCAAAGTAGGAGAAAGGATGAAACAAGGGATGGACGGAAGATCAAAGCCCTGAGACAGGAAAGCCAACCAAAAGAGACACTGCTCTCCTTGGACTCGGAGAAGAGAATGCCATATACATTTTCACAGATATCAACAAGTGTTATTATCCTCATCTTCAGGCATAAAGGAGGTCTACAAATAGATGGAAGCCCAATACAAAGAACCTATGCTTGGAACAGAAAGTCCTTTTACCATTACACAAAATCTAGCTAGCTCCATACCCAATGTTATTAAAGCAGTGTCCAAAAAGTCCACTGATTCAGATTGTACCCATAAGAAAAAACAACTTCAAGGGAGATGACAGAAGAAAAAGTAGAGAGAAAGATAATTGGCAAAGCAGTGAACTAGAATCCCATGGTTCAGTAAAACACATGAGATCTCCTGTGTCTCATTCGCTGCTTTCCATTTTACTCAACAAAAATACCTCTCAAACTGAAGTTTGCTGAGAATATTCACTTCTTCCTATTTCCCATTCTACTCCAAGTGTGCCTGTCTGCCTGCCTTCTCACACGTTTGAGTTGGTTTCAACATTGATAGCAAGTGCTGTGAGTGACAGTAGGAGACAATATATAAGTATGTGAAAACAGCAAGAAAATAATTGCAAAGAAACATACTACATACACAAGAGAAAACAGGATAAACTATATAACTGCTAATAGTCTGTGAAGTAAAGGGAAGATAAAATTGAACTAATAATTCAGGAAGGGCTTCCCGGCAGAGGTAATTTTCTTCCTAAAAAGGAAAAATAGAAATTGGTTGATTGAAATCAATTTATGGTTTATAAAAACTAGAAGAGTCTTAGGGTGTATTCTACCAAAATTGCTCATTTGACAGATAAATTAAACAAAAGCCCGGGGGGCTTAAATAACATGCTCAAGTGACAAATAAAAAAAGTGGAAGAACTGAAATTCAAACCAAAGTACTTTATTCCGATTTCCAAATCCAGGGCAGATGACAGGAACAAATGCAGTGAAGTAAGAAATAGCAATGCCTGTAAGGAAAAAGGTGAGCAGATTGGCTTGGTTGGGACAGAGGAACTGCTTCATAGAGCAATGAGGAATAAGAACCCCAGTAGACTCCCAAATAATCTTAGTGGCTCCATATGGGACTCTCACATCTCTCTCCCTCTCTTCAGGAACACCCAATATACCATAAATTAGCAGTAGGGGCCCTGCAGGACTTCTGTATTTCCTATACCACATGCCCGCTCAGGGACCTAATCTCCTAGGAACCACAATTCTCGCTCCCAGATACCCTATTGGTTCTACCCTAGAAGTGCCAGGATACACACAATGGCAAAACTAACCAAGAAATTACTCCACATATGAACTTGTTCTGCTCACAGCCGCACCCTCCTCCTTTGCCCCCACCATCACTAAGGAAACCAGATGTACAAATGGTTAACAGAGAAAAAAAATCCCACCCAGACCACTTGAAACGCGGCTAGTCTGGCTGGGCTTCGAGTCCGCTCAGGGAATGCGCCATGACTGCTATTTATAGACTCTGGGTGCCCAGCCCAGCTTCCAGGTCACTAATTGTGGCCCAGCCCCGAGCCAACCCCCACACCTCCTCCCCCGCCCTGCAACACAGGGAACAAGAAGCAAATCCAGCTTTATTCAGCCCAGAAAGAACAGCCGGGAGTCACATCTGAATCCAAGACCCTATAATGTCCAGAAGAGTCTGTCTTGTTCTATGTATCTTGTAGTACTGAACTGTCACTTCCTTCTATAGCAAGCTCCTTTCCTGAATTCTCTAAGTTCATCTGAAGTTGAGTTCTGAGCTCAGTCTGACCCACTCAAATACTAGAAAGGGAGACAGGGGTTTTGGCTATCAAGGACACCAGCCAAGGGTTCAGTAAAGACACATCTCTTTGAGTGAGCATCTAAGCATCCATGAATGGTATGTTTGCCTCTTATTGGCATCTATTTGTCAGATTATCTGCTCATTTATTTTTATTACTTCTCCAGTCATCCACAACAAAAAAAAGTACCCAGGGAAGAAGCACGCTCAGAACTAAACTTCTAAAAATTCTTTCTAGCACACACCAAACACATTTTAAATCCCCAACATTCTTAGTTTCAGATAAAGACCCTGAGTATGATAGTTCTATGAGAGTGGTATAAATAATCCGTTCTGAACCAAGGTGTTATTATTTGAGTATTATTCTATAATACTGTTTCCCCTAGAGATACAGATTACTGAGATAGGCAATAATCATTTTTTGGCATATGAGGCTCTATGAAGTTTTCCTCAGGGGAGAAAAGGTTTTCATAAGGCACAAGAGTTCGTGGCAAAAAGACCTCGCTAGAAGATTCTGTGAAGCTTTCTCTGTTAGTTCTGTATCTGTGCTACACTGGGGCAACCACCAGTGGACCTTGTTCTTCCTGTGAATTCTATATCTGAACTCTTGTTTCCATCCCAATTAAACTTGACCATTATCAGTGATGTCCATATTCAAAACAAAGGACTAAGACTAAAGACGAAGAAAGAGTTAAGAGGCTTAGAATAAGAATGAGGTATCTCCTTTCTTCAGTGCCCCAACATACAACCTATGGTTACCATTCTTCTCAGACAGTACAACAGGCTCCCAACCCTTTATATTCTTGGCCGATGCTGCCCAAGACTACACATCCCAACATCAATCTTCTCCTTCTCATTTTGGGGTTCATTTGGGGCATTGGATAATATGCCGGGGACTCTGGTTATTGAAGCCAGAACCAGAATGCTGCTGTGCTATCTCATCATCACCCACAAATACCAATTCCCAGCCCCAAATGGTCCCAAATCTTTCCTCCCAAGACCACAAAGGAAAAAAGTTTCCAAATTAAAAAACTAAAACTGGCAACAAAGGTGCCCCATGGCAGTAACCTTTAAAACTGGCCATTAAAGTTTATAAGTCAGACGGGCACCAACGTGAAGGATCAAGAAGAGAAAAACAGCCCCCTCCCTTGGAGACCTGGAGCCACAGCCTTCCCCCTAAAGCCACAGAGCTGATGTCACAAGAAGCGCTTGCTGCATCAAGGGCTCTCTGTGTCCCAACTACAACCATTCACAATGTAGGCAGCTTCTGTGTGCTGGAGGCGGGCTGGTGTCTGGCAGAGAATAAAGGAAAGGGGAGGGGAAGGGAGGCGTGGGCTGGGGGTATATATGAGGTAGGAAAAGGTGAGAAAGGGGAGGAAAACAACAAATCTCCTCCTAGCCATGAAGGCTACCTGCAATTCACAGGCCAGGAGGGAACAAGCACTGTCAAACTGCCTAGAACAGTGGTTCTCAACTTTTTTTCCACCTAACACACAGGAAGCATACCACAGATTTTCACCAGTAATTGTGGTACATTATGTAATGATTCTTAACTATCTTGGGGTGGAGAGGGCACATATCAGAATTTTTTTGGTAAGGGTATAAATAGTTTGGAAAGGCCTCCAAATCATTCTAACCACCTCCCCTATTAGGTATGGACCCCCTATGAAGAATCATGAGCTTAGGGAACCTACTTCTCCTTCCCTCCCTTCCTTCCTTCCACATATTCAACAAATACATTTTGAGAGCTTATATGTGCCAGACATTGTTCTAGGGGCACCGGGGAGATAGCAATGAACACACAGACAAAAATCCCTGCCCTCATTGAGAATCCATGCCTTCACAGGGGACAAAAACAACACAATAAAAAAAAATATGTAATATACTGGATCATGATAAGTTCTATGGAGAAAAGCAGAGCAAGGAAAAGGACAGAAAATGCTGGTGGAGTGGGGATGGAGGTGGGGCTGAAATTTTAGATAGGGTGACCAGGAAGTCCTCAATTAGAAGGTCGCATTTGAAAAAAGACCTCAAGGAAGAGAAATAATAAGCCATGCAGATATGTGGGAAAGGCCATTTTGCAGAGGGAATAGCAAGTGTGAAAGTCCTGAGTTGGGGGCATACGTCTAGTATGTTCAAGGACCATGAAGAGGTGGCCACCATGGCTGGAGTCTGTATGCCACTGTTCATCATAGAGCTCCTCCTCCACTTCAGATCCCTTGGCTCTGAGTCTGGTCTATCTGCTGGACTACATTGTCCAGGCCAGGGACATACTCACAAGCAGAAAGAACTTAAATAGCTTGGCGAAAGGAAGCATGAGTAGGTAAGGTGAGCTATGTATTAAAGTATTTCTCTTTATTGAAATTGCTTAAAGTTCCTTTAAATAAAACATCATCCATCCTCACAAAATCCTTGTAAGGAGCAAAAGTCATATCCCTTAACTAAGGACCAGAAGGAGATAAAATCATTTTTAAAGCTAGAACTGAAATAGAATTTACTCTTAATGCCTAGTCCGATGCTCTATTTTTCATAAAAGCGTAGAATATTAAAAGCTGGAAGACAGATTATCTTATTCATTCTCCTCATCTTACTCAAGAAGCAGTTGCCAAAATTACAATCCAGCTTTCTTGTATAAGGGGTTAACACTCCTTAAAAAGCAAGGTAGGGGATGGTACAGCTATTAAAAGAAGGAACCAGTCTCTCAAATCCTGCATTCTAGAAACTCTTCTGCAAGGGAAAGATATGGTGATGACATTAGGATTACAGAATACAACAATGTTCTCTATTCCCTGACCCCTAGAAAAAAGTCTCGCTATTCCCACATGCTAGGCTCACTACCCTTTATCTAGATCCCTTCAGCCCTAAATGTCCTTTGTGAGACAGAGTGTGGCCAAGACAGTGCGCTGTAGGTTCAGAAGACCAAAACTAAGTCTGCAGTGTGAATACACACACACACACACACACACACACACACACACACACACACAGGCATACAGTCAGTGGGAAGGAAGGGGAAAGGAAAGCACACACAACACAACACACCAGGGCAGCTGCAGAAAACAACTGCTTGTTAAGTTAAAATTAAACTCTGTACAAATATTGACCTTTGGAGGGGACAGAAACCGGTCCCATATTTACCAGCTTTATAAATGGGACTGACCACAGCTGCCCCACGCGCTTGGCCGGCATGATGGCAGGATGGGGCGAGGCCACGCTTTGGGGGTGGGGGATGAATGAGAGGGGCAGGAGACATTTTAAACACTCTCTTAAATGTAGTTCCTACTGGTAGGTCAAAGTTCCCAAAAGCCTTAAAAGAGGAATTTCTAGGAAAACAAATAAGGCAGTTGCTGAAAGTGGGGGTCAGAGGAATAGGAAGAGAGAGGAAAAAGAAAATTTCAGAAAGAAAAAAACTGCTAAAAAGAATGAGAACTATAACACAGATTGTAACTGAATGGAGAGAGCACTGGGGAGCTTATCCTTTTGAACCCTGGCCCTTGGTCAAACCGAGAGTCATACAGTAGAAGACCAGGTGACCAATTTAAGTAACTTAATGGAACAATCTAAACTGACCTGGTTTTAGTCTAGGCTGTACTGCTTACTTGTGATGTTATTTTGGGAAACTTGAGGACTCCTTGTTTCCTTATCTATAAAATAAGGATAAATAATACAAAAACAATGCTCGAATTGACAAAGAACAGAACTAACTATAAACACCACACAGATATAATAGATTGTCATTATTATTAATTCTATCCAAGCTAACTGTGTACCTTTACAATCCATGCTGGCCAGCATACTTCAGTCTCCCTAAGAACTTGCCTTGAACTTGTTAAAAGCTTCCTAAAAGTACACATCTAAACCCTTCCCTTGTTGCAGGATAACTAGGAGGTTAACCTCCAGAAATAGACCCCCAAAGCCATATTCAGGTTGCAAAAGGTCCAGATATAAAGAAGGAGAAATAACTCATCAATACTATTTCTCTGGAAGTTAATCTCTAGCAACCTAAGTTTTCCAGGAACAAAAATCACAAATGCTGGGCAGCTTAGTTCTGTTCCAAACCTCTGATGCCTTCACCCTCTTTTATGCCCTCCTGTACATTCATGATTTTTAAAAAAATTTATTTTAATTTTATTTTAAAGCTGTGGGGTACAAGTCAGGAATGAGTACATAAGTGGTTTAGGTACAGGTAAAGTTTTGGGCCTCCCATTGGACCTCACTTCATCTGAATTAGGATCAGGCACCCTTATTGATTTTATGTGCCCCCTACACACTCATGATTTTTATAATGAATAATAGTAAGCATAAAAAGTCTGGATCCACCTCCATATAGTAAGACATCTCTCTCTCTCTCTCTCTCACACACACACACACACACACACACATAGTGCCACCAAGAATCACAACTATAAAAGTATTTCAAATAAACATACAGGAAGTCAGGTGTGGTGGCTCATGCTTGTAATCCCACCACTTTGGAAGGCTGAGTTGGGAGGAGTATTTGAGGCCAGTAGTTCAAGACCAGCCTGGGCAAGATAGCGAGACCCATCTCTACAAAAAATGTTTTAAAAATTAGCCAGGCATGATGGCACACACCTATAGTCCTAGCTATTCAGGAGGCTAATACAGGAGGTTTGCTCGAGCCTAGGAGTTCAAAGCTGCAGTGAGCTATGATCGTGCCACTGTACTCCAGCCTGGGTGACAGAATAGGACCTTGTCTCAAAAAATAAAAATACATGAAAATATTTTGCCAAAATTAGTTGCCCAGTTTAACAGAAAGCTCCTGTGCCTTTATGTGGTACACCATTAATGCTTTACATCTTAAAATATGAGGCAGACAAGCGACTACCATTTATGGCATATGAAAAAGGCAATGACTAAGTTAAAGTACTAACCAAACACATGTCATCGGCATCTTTTGACTTTGCTTCACTTGTTCAATGTTTTACCTTAATATATTACAGTTTATATTGTTAAACGTGTGTCATAAAATATAAACAATGTACAGCAGAACCAGGTCAGCAATTCAGGAAGAATTTCCAACGCTGCAGTCTCTGCAGTCACGGGGCAAGAAGATGTTTTGCATTTGGTGTACCAAATACATGCTAAAGCACAAACTCAAAATAAATTGAGGAGGGGGAGATGGACAAAAATGGAAAAGGGGAGGAAAAGGGGGAAACTATACTCCAGGTAGGAGGTCAGAATTCAGTTCTTGAATTCTGATCCAAGAACATATCTTAAAATGTAATCATTATTATTATTTTTTTTGAGTTGGAGTCTCACTCTGTCGCCCAGACTGGAGTGCAGTGGCATGCTCCTGGCCACCACAGCCTCGACCTGCTGGGCTCCGGTGATCCTTCCGCCTCAGCCTTCCAAGTAGCTGGAACTACAGGCACCTGCTACCACACCCGGCTAATTTTTTAAAATTTATTGTAGAGATGAGGTCTCGCCAAGTTGCCCAGGTAGGTCTCGAACCCGCGGGCTCAGGCAATCCACTCACCTCTGCCTCCCAAAGTGCGGGATTACAGGCTGAGCCACCGAGCCTGGCTTAAATGTAATCATTATTAATCTCCATAACCCTCTTTCTCTGGCTTTGTCCTTTTTCAGGGGTGCCAAATAAGTTATAAGCCTCCAGGTTCAGCCACTCAGAACTTCTAAGATTTTTGTTATCCTAACACAGAAAAGAGTCCTTGGCTGGGCATGGTGGCTCAAGCCTGTAATCCCAGAACTTTGGGAGGCCGAGGCAAGAGGATTGCCTGAGCCTAGAGGTTCGAGACCAGCCTGGGCAACTTGGCGAGATCTCATCTCTACAATAAATCAAAAAATTAGCCGGGCGTGGTGGCACATGCCTGTAGTCCCACCTACTTGGAAGGCTGAGGTGGAGGACCACCTGAGTTCAGCAGTTAAAGGTTGCAGTAGCTGTGATCATGCCACTGACCTCCAGCCTGGGTGACAGAGTGAGACTTAGACTCAAAAAAAAAAAAAAAAGAAAAAAAAAAGAAAAAGAAAAAGAAAGAAAGAAAAAGAAAATAGTTCTTTCCTCATTCCACCTCCATCTTTCTTATGAGAAAATGATTCCTGCTCCATAGGTCTTAGTGCCATCTTCTATAAAGTAAGGAGAAGCAGAGCTAGCTGACCTTATCTGCATGAGCCTAAGATTCCTTGCCAAACCTATTAAGCTATAGTCAGAACTGATATGATTTTCAAGGTATTCCAAACTTCTAGAAAAAAGGAGTGATACCATTCACTATTCTAAAACAACTTCATCCCTCTCATTACTTTTCAGGATCCTCCTCCCACAGTGTTCTCACCCAAATAAAATCAATGGCTCAGACAGGGAGGTGTATAGGCTAGGAAGTGGGGGCAGGGGCTGTAAACAAGCATCTTCAAAAGCAAAATGTTCTTAAGGAGAAACTCAGAGCTCTGAGCAAGTTAAGTAAATCTCTGAAAAAAAACAAAAAGTCCCACAATAGGACAAGAAATTATCATCTGGCAAGAAGTGACATGCCCAAGGTCACTTTGCCTATGGGGGGGTCTCCTGGCCCTCCACCCACAGCTTCATCTGTGAGACCCTGCTGCTCCCCTCCCAGACTAAATTCAGGCTGCCTAAGTTCAACACAATTCAACAAAATGCCACACCACAGGATTTCCATTTGAATGTTGTTTGTTCGGTGATCTCTTGCTGCCTCCTAGCCATGCTGGTATATTGGTCTCTCAGAGAAGTCCCTGAACAGATCACATGCCAGGGCTGATTCCTATTTAGAATGTCTTGGCCTAAGCCAGTAAAATGTCATTCCTGAGGGCTTCCATACAGAAGGGCACTCCAACATTAACGATGACAGCAACATAAGTACTCAATAAGCATATAAGAGGTAATGCCTACACAGACCTAAGAAACAGAAAATGGAAGCCAGGATCCCAGGAAAATGTTCTGATGTAGTCCAACAATAAGGACAAGAAGGGAACTCTTACACAGAAACTGGGAAAGGTTGGGAGCAGAGTGCAAGCACAAAGGTGTGGCTCAGACCTAGAGAACATCTCCACACACAAGTGCCTGTTTATTTTATATCTGAGGCCCAGACATCACAGAAGTTTCTGATTTCATAAGAACTATGTCTGTAAACCAGAAACAACTAAATTTAAGCACACTAGGAAGCATCCCTCCACTGTAATCTCTGAAGCCCCAAAAGAAGCAAATAAGGAAACACCGCTACCGGGTACCAGTGAGAGCTGCCGACGTACCAGGCCTAGGAAATGTCTGAACAGAGTCTTATTCAAGCCAAGGGAAAACGCTGTTAAAACATACAAAACTCCTTTGACTAATGTGAGAGGGGGAAAGAGCCTCTATAATTAACAGAAACTGTCACAGGCATTGGGGGCCTCCGATGTGTTCGACGCAAACCACTTGAAAAGACCCGGTCTTCTAGGAGAAAGCTGGGGTTTGTGAGTGGGGCTCCAACAGGCTGGGGACAGTTTTTCCAAAAGAATCCCACCATATTTTTTTTTTAAGGGAGAAAAAAAAAGGGGGGTGGGGGAGAGAAAGGAAAAACCCAAACCTCAACTTAATGTTTTTCCACCAGTGGAACTAAAAAGCAAAAAAGAAGAAGAAAAGTCCAAATGCAACCAGTTTTCAATCAGGGCCTAATTAGAAAGAAAAGTGGCAGTGCTATTACAGATTTGAGGAGAAAGAAATGCAGTCAATGACTTAAGTTTAGGCTGAGCCATCCACTTGAAAGCTGTGATGATTAGAGGGACAATTTTTTTTTTTTTTTTTTGAATTGGAGTTTCACTCAGTCGCCCAGACTGGAGTGCAGTGGCTGCTCCCGGCCACCACAGCCTCGACCTGCTGGGCTCCGGCGATCCTTCCACCTCAGTCTTCCAAGTAGCTGGAACTATAGGCGCACGCTACCACGCCCAGCTAATTTTTTTGATTTATTGTAGAGATGAGGTCTCGCCAAGTTGACCAGGCGGGTCTCAAACCCGTGGACTCAGGCAATTCACTCACCTCGGCCTCCCAAAGCGTGGGATTACAGGCTGAGCCACCCAGCCTGGCCTAGAGGGACAATTTATGGTAAGAGATGGTGGAGGGGAAGAAAGGAATAGAAGAGAGCCTGAGGGCTGACTGATCATGCAAATCAAGAGCCAGAGAAGATAGTCAAAAATACGTATTGATCAGCCACAATTTACAAAGCATTACACAATGGGCTGGAAGGAGAAATAAAATCATAACAGACACAACCCTGACATGAAGAAGCTTATAAACAACGTCCCTGCAATAAAGCACTCACCTCTTAAACTTGGCCACTATATACACATGCACAAGTTTTCAGAGAAAATTTAACCTCAACTTCTTTTTACACACAAAGTACACTCTGACAACTCATGCGGCCTTTCTGTGCACTTCTCCCAGCTCCCTACTCATTTCCATATGTAACACACAGAGACCCCACAAGAAAAAGATGCTATCAACAAAAACAATTCCTGAAAGAAATGATTTGGATTTGCCTCAGTCCTCAAAAGAAACCAGTCAAGGCCTATACCCTGGCCCGGGAAGGCTGAGATGCTGTATCAAGATGGAGAATCTCAGAACAGCTGGAAGGGCACTGTCAGCTTTCTTAATGATCCAAAAAGATTCAAGTCCATTTCCTACATAAAGGCCATAATACATGAGAACAAGCAGAAAGGAATAAGGATGGACACCCCTATACATGGCTATAGGAAGGAAGGGATCAGCAGGTTCCATTCCACATTTGCAATAAACAAAGCAATTTGATTGGCAGAGGCATGGAATACTTTCTTCCCCTTGCTCTGGGGTACTCTCTCCCTTGTTGATTTAGTTCAGGCAACTTGCAGGAGGGACAGGAAGGGCTAGGGCAAACATGTCACAGCCTGCAGTGAATAGGGCCAACAGAAAGGAGAGGCAAAGAACAGAGCTGAGAGGAGAGGAAAAGAGGAGAGGCCTCTCTTCCCATCCCACAACCTGGGCTCCATCCAACACAAAGTTAATTCCTAACCTCGGCTTCACCACCCTGCCCACTGCTTGCATGATTTATCCCCCTATCTGCCTGCATCGCCTTTACAAGCCTCCTAGCCCTGCACACCATTATAAAAGCTGTCTGTGCTGCTGGCTCGACCTGGCCTGGCCCGGGCTCCTGCCACAGTAACCCTTCTCCACCCCTTCATTTTACAAGCCTTCCGCCATCATGGAAATCTGAAATCCCACGAAAGAACAGTAAACATCATGGGGAAAGAAAATACCTAAGCAGGCTACTCTGGACAGCAGAGTCACAAATGGACTGATGTCTCTAAGTCAGGGATGAAGGCTTCTAGGCAACAGAGAGCTACCTTCTTGCCTGGACTCACGTGGTCAATAACAAAGAGATGCACACACAGATGTGCCAATCCTTTATAGGGCACAGCCAAGCATCCTGGTGCCCTGGGAATTCCCAGGCTCAAAGAATCAGTCAGACTGCCAGGAAACTCACAAGTAAACACAGGTGTCAGGTACCATGTGAAAATGCAAAATTTTAAATAACGTAAAAAGACTAAACATTATTCAAACCACAAGCTAAGAATCAGCTGTCACCTTCTGATGGGCTCCATAGGGAGATAGCATGGTGTAGTGGAAAGAGCATGGGCTTTGGATTCAGCTGACTGGATCTGAAAGCTGGCTTCCTCACTTATTCATTAGCTATGTGACTTTGGGCAACTTATATTTTCTGAATCTCAGTTTCACTCTCCATACCGTGGAAAAATACCAACTCATAAAAAGGTTGTGAAGATTAATGACACAATAGGTACAAAAAATGGTAGCTAGTATGATTATTTGGGACGTCAGACATCCTAAAACAGGGGTGGGGTGGGGGCAGGGAGATCCTATTCCTTCCCCATGCACATTTAGCCTTTTTAATAAGTTTCTCCTTTACTTTATGCAAAATGTATCTTTCTAAACCAGATTCTACCATTTGATCTCCTGGCCAGAGAATGAGCCAAAGGGAGTGCCCTAGGGGAGTATTCTTTCTTACCGACTGTCTTGAGTAACACTGCCCCTTCATAACGTTTAACTCACATAACTGAGTTTTCCTTCTGACCCTTCTCACTAGGACCCCATTGGCTCCTCCAGCCTCAGTTTATAAAGGCTAGTCTTCTTTCTCTACACATGCCTCAAGAGAACCTGCCAGCACCCACTAGATTCTTCTTTTCATGAAATGTTGGACTACTCTATTACAACAGAATCTAAGCCAGAAGTAGGGTTCATACCTTCCCCAACTAACTTAGTGGAGAACAGACACTAAGGAATTATCCACAAGTCTCTGGGGGTTCAAAATGCTCTGCCAATGCGACTGAGTGCTCCCCAGAGCTCTTTTATTCACTTGGGGGTAGGTAGTGGGACGATGGAGGGGGAGGAACAGGGAGGGCAGGAAGAGAAGAGAGCCTTGATTCAGGGGGCCAGACTGAGTCCGCTGCAGGCCAGGCTCCGCTGAGGTTTCTCGGGTGAAACACGCCTCTGTGATGGCTGTGTCTGTAAAGCGGATGGAAATGCCCATAAAGCCGTATCAAACCCTGTGCAGAGAAGGACAGGGATATATATAGAACCAGGAACCAAAAGGGCCACAGGGGATTCAGGCGGACAGCTCCGCCCAGCCCTTAAACCCGCCCCAGGGAAGGGGGGAGGCCCAAGGAACAAACTTAAGGAATGAAGGTTGGAGACAGCCCGGCGGGTTTATGAAGGGAGTGGGGAAATTAGGGGCGTCAGGGACAATGCTAGAAGAGAGTGAACGACTAGGCTGGGAATCAGTGACGGCTGGGAAAGCCTGAGCCTGCTCCAGCACACCATGCTAAAGAGCCAGACTCTTGAGTTTTAGCAGATCCTGAGGTGACTTGTAACAGTCTGCTTTGGTGTCCCACAGTCTTGACAGTGCTCTGCTTCCTTCTCAGAACCAATGAGCCTCTAATAAACCAAGTTTCCCTGTCTTCCTCTGCTGTCTTCAACCAGCACCTTCAGTTTAAATTAGTCCGGGGTGATGTTCTCCATTCCTCACTCCCTTAATCCTGCTTCCAGCCTCCCAGAGAAACTGGAGTTGGGGGCAAGTTAAAAAAAGAAATCTATCCATAAAGAAATGTCCTGAAACTAGAAAAGTATTCAAAGATGGAAATCTGTTAAAAGATAGAAACAAATTCACAGAAGTGAAAAAGAGGCTCACAAAATGAGACAACAGCCTTAGAAACCATGGCATCTGGAAGAATCAGTCCTAAAAGAAAGTCTTGCTAGGGAAATAATGTGAACTGGCTTATCTTCTACTCTGATTCACTGGGATCCCCTCTCCCTTCTTACCAAAGTAGTATATAAGAGGTATAGACACCAGGTAATGGGGAGCTAGAAGACACTAAGCCTACAAGAATTTCTTATCTCAGCAACTGCCAGGGTAACCAATACCCCACTCTTCCATACACAATTCAGAAGATAATCCTCCCTCTCACAATTCCAATTCTTTTCCCTGTCAGCACAAGTACGGCAATGTTTTGGCGCCACCTGCTGTCCTTTCCTGACAGCTGAGTAGACTAGATCCTTGAACTGGATGGACCTCAAGTTTACCTTTCTTAATTCATAAGCCCTGAAGGAATTTAATTCAACAGAATAGAAACCATGACTTCTATCGAAGACAGTATTCCTATGGAGTGCACTGGATTTCTCCAGTGTTCCACTATTCTTCTGCTTCCTGGGACAGATGTCTAAAGAACTCCAACTAGCCAGAACCTTCTCACAGGATTTTTATTTCCAGTCAGCCGTTCATTTGTAAAGTTCCTTCTTCAAGAGTCTTGCTGATTTGAGAATGGGAAATACTTAACAAGCCTTTTCTCTACTTAATAGAGACCATACATTTTTTAATGATTTCTATATTATATTGTTTTGGTGTTCTTGGTTTTAGGTAGAAATCTAACTTAGTACAAACATGATCTAATGTTTGTCATCAAACACTATAATGAAAGCAATGTCACCCAACAAGCAATGGCATATATTTTATACTACTCTACCATTCCTATGGTCCTCAGTCTGAGCAAACATTTTTATTTTTTATTCTTTAGAGAGACAGGGTCTTGTTCTGTCACCCAGGCCAGAGTGCAGTGGCATAATCATAGCTCACTACAGTCTCAAACTCCTGAACTCAAGAAATCCCCCTACCTCAGACTTCTGAATAGCTGGGACTACAGGTGAGAGCTGACATACCCAACTAATTTTTTAGTTTTTGTAGAGATAGGGTCTCACCGCTATGTTGCCCAGGCTGGTCTTGAACTGGACAACCATTCTAGTTTGTAGTAAGTTCGTTGAGAAGTCAGTTCATCTCACAAATGAAGACATGTGTTCACCGATTTAACAAATATTTCTGTATCACCTATTATATACTAGACATGAACTAAAGGTACAGTGATGAATAAGTCATACAAGGTTTGTACTCTCATGGAAGCTACATTCTAGCATCATTTATCTGACTCATTAAGGTAGTGTAGTAATTTATCATTATCTTTAAAGAATGCCCTGTGAACAGCAAAAATCAAGAGAAAAATATAAACAGACTTGAAAAGAATGAAAACAAAATGAAGAAATATGAGAGGAAGGATGTATAGAGTAGGGGGCAGTGGATGGGTGTATAAAAAGAATTGTTGATATTATTCTTTCCAGTTAAGTTTTTTTTTCCTAAAATTCATTCCTGGACCTAACTCTAGGAACTATGTGCCAGCTTCCAAGGTCTGCTTCCTCAGATTCAAGATTTATAGGTCTATAGAAGAAAGAATGAAGGAGAGGTGATATTTATTCAATATCTGGGATCGATAGCTTAAATTAAATGCAAGTATTTTCCCAAATGTCAATTCAGGAAATACATAGGGCTCCGTCAAGTATACTGCCAACTTGTAGAAGACAGAAAAGTTTCTGACGGGCCCTAGGATAAGCCAATAAATAGAGGGGGACAGAGAATCAGTCATAGAATCCTGTTTATTTTTTCCCAGGCAGGACTACACTTTAAATCTTTAAATATTCTAGGAAAGAAGTTTCCAAACCTAGAAACTAGAAACACATTCTAGTCAGATTTTTTTTTAAGTATTATTTTTGCTTCAACCACATCCCTATTGCTCCAATTCAAGTTTATCTTTTCTTGCATTATCTTGAATGAAATGCAGAAAAGCTATTTACCATCCTACATATGCCAATTTTTCACATTTAAAAGAATAAATTACCATTCAATCTACTCTTTGAATTAAGTAATTCCATTGCCCTTGGATTTTTTCTTGTTTATTCTATGTTCATCCCTTTTAATATTGTCCTGATTATCGTATGGGCACTTCCATCTTTCAAACACAATACCAAAATCCTAAGAGGTCAACTAAATCTAAGTACAATGTGGGGGGGGGGGTGGCCTGGAGTTCTCATGCTATTTTTAATTACACTTACCTTTTTTTAAAATACCCAAACTATGCCAAGGACTATATCACAATTGGGAGCTCTGACCAGTTAAATCTTTCAGGAAAAAAAAGAGGGCAAAATTTCCCACTTAACGAACAGAAGACTACTTTATAGAAAAGAAGTTCTATTAAACAAGATACTAGATCAGAGCTAAAGCATCTGACAAAGGGAGTAACAGCCAAGGTTGGTAAGCAGGGAAACCGCAAGAGTATTTATATAGGGGATTTATGCCTTGTTGAAGGTTATAAAAGTCACAGAAAATTTTACTTTCCTTCCCTTAGATCCACCAAATCTTTCAAGTGCTTCCTGGGAATCCTTCACTAATTTCTCCACCAGAGAATGCCTTCCTCATCTGTCTTCATTCAGTACTTCGTGTTTGTCTCTATTACAGCACTCTTATCTTGTAAGATAGGTGTGTGTATACCTATCTGTCTCTCCTTCTGAGCCATATGCTTCTTGGGAAAGGAATTATGTCAGTCATCATTGTACCCCTTGTACAGTAAGTACTTACAAGTGCTAGTTTCCTATCCTCTGCAGTACCAGTACCAGTATCTAAACACAGTGATATTCAATAAATGACGGATGAGGATGATAACATTAATAACAGTCACCCAGCACAACTCCACTAAGTTGTCAGACCAGTTTGCGACATTGGCATGAAAACCTTTTTTACTAGCCCAGACATTCACTCTTAAGGTTTGCCTCCTCCTCAACAGACTCCAGGAAATATGGCTAGTTTTAAGTTCTAGAAACTCGAATCATTCCTGTTTTCTCCAAGCTAAAGGCCTGAAGGGAGACTGCAGATACCTCATGAATATTGATGAAGCTCTGCGGTCACATGAATATTAACAACACCCTGTGGCTTTCGGGAACAGCAGCCCAGCTAGAAGGTCTAATATTAACCTTGGCTAGGTCCGAAAGGTAGGAAGAGCATATGCCCATACATCCCCATGGGGAGTAAAGAGTGGATAGCAGAGTCCAGTTTGGGGGTTGGCCCCAATGCAAACACTAGGCACACAGACAGTTAAGAAAGGACTAAACATTGTATTCTATGTCCCTGGCACTGGGAGCTCTGTTAGCTGCTACCCAGGCAGGAATCCTCAATTCTCAAGTTTTGCAGAAGTTAGGATATCGAAACTAAATCATACTCAATTAAGAAAAACACTGGTAGGGATACACTGACTGACCTAGTTTAATAGCTACAACGGGGGGGGGGGGGAGTTGGAGTTTGAAAGTCAAATCATATTGGACAAAAAGCAGAAACAAATCATAAGGCTCAATTAGGCAACAAAGACATTTTGCATGTCACACATTAACAGTAATGAAAGATCTATAGACTGTGGAGTTTCTAGCCTCATACCCTCCCTGACACTTGTGGACACAGAGAGAAATGACCCAGGCTTAAGAGGAAAACTATTCTAGGATTGAAATAGTAAGAGACAGAACAGGTCAGGTTCTTTTCGCACCTACAGATCCTGAACCCAGGAGATATCAGAAAGAATGATGACCTTTATTAAAAGCAAACAAACAAACAAAAAATCCCAAAACAACAAGTACTGCAAATCAGAGTCGACCAAAGAAACCCACATACCCCTAGCCCCGGGTCCAAGTTCAAAAACTAATGACAGAACTATAAAAAGGAAAGATAGGTTAAGTGGCCCCATGTAATGGCTGAAATTAATGCTAATAATAAGAGTCCTGCTGTATTCACAAACCAGGACAGAATACACTTAAAACTGGAACAGTACCTCTTTACTCCTCTAGTCTGATCCTACTCAAAGGCTCTGACCCCTAAGCTCTGCCTGAAAGCTGACCCAGCCCCCTTCACCCACACTCAAGAGGAAAAGAGAGGCCTGTGGGCCTAGCCCAAGCTGAGGTAGTGAGAGGCCACACCTAGGAAGAGGGTGGGAGCTGCTCACGGGAGCTGTGTTCTATCACACAATTACCATATTATGTAGCTCTAATAAAAAGAAATACTTGAAGTTTTATTAGTGCCATATAATAAAGTATTTATAGAATCCGGGTTGGGGGGGGGGTGATGTGGGCAGAGGTAGAGAGGGGAGGAGAGAAATTGGAGGAATAGAATTGTTAGCAATAGCCCTGGAAAAAACTCTCAGCATTCACCATACTAGACAAACTTCAAAGTCTTCAGCCTGGGACATCAGGCTAGCTTTCACTAACCAGATCAAGATGGCTTACTGTCCACTCTCTCTCCATAACAGTCTGTCTCTGACTTTTTCCTGGTTAACAAAAAAAGAGATGAGGAACTGGGAGGAAGAGGCAGGAGGAACAAGAAATATCAATAAAGCTGTGTGGAACCTACACCTGAAAAGACTGGGGAGTAGAGGAAAGGGGGCATTGGCTGAAAATAAGTGGAACATGAGGTTTAGAAAGTTCCATTCTGGAACCAGACTTGTAGTTGTCACCATCCAACACACCTGACAGTTTTGAAATCTGCCAAAACAGAGTTTTCCATCATTCCACTGGCCCCTTCTACACACCTCACAATCCCTACTCCAACCACGCTCTCTACTCACCACCACTATGAATGCGGTGCACCCCACACCAACTTCAGCCACACAGCACACACCCACAGCTTCTCCTACACTCCCTCCTCAAACATGGTCCTCACAGCCACAGTGCGCGTGCGTGTACACACACACACACACACACACACATACACACACACACACACACCACACACACACACACACACACACACACACACACAACATGCTCACCACAACACACTCCTTCCTAAGGCCATGGACTGCCTGCATTTCCTGGGCATCTTCCCAACTTAAGACATAAAAACATTTTTTGAGTCTACAACCCTCTTAACATTTCAAAATTTTCTATTACCCAGAAAATCTCCCCAAAGAGGGAGAGAAGTAAGGGCTGTGACATTATTACAGAGAAGACTATAAACAGAACAAATATAGTGCTGCTTTATTACAAGGCAGTGTGGGATTGGTGGCTGGCTGATTACAGGGACACTCCCCAAAGTTCTCTGCAGTCCCAGACCTCAATAAAGGCCAGGCTAGAGCTGCCTTCAACTGAGGGGCCCCCTAGAATCCCTTCAGATTCCAGTCCAGGATATGATATATGCCTTGGTTGAAGATAAGGAGGAAAGCAAACATGATCTAAGAACAACATGCTTGGAGAAGAGCCACTAGGCCATCTTCTCAAAGGCAACCACAATTAGGATGGTTTGAGTTTCTTTAAATTAATACATTCCAAACTTCAGAAATTAAAAAAAAAAACCTAGAGAAATCAAGAAGAAACTGATCCATTTAAAACCCATACACATCAGAGATAGTGCAGAGTAAGGGGGAAGAATGGATCAGAGGACAGAAAGAGAAGCAGTGCAGATTGCATGACTAAAGCAACCCATATTACGCATAAAATCATAGAAGGAAAGAGTGGGAAATCCACAAGTCCTCTCTTCTGGGCTCTGGGCACACGGCGTCCCTTCTTGGGTGACTCACAGTGGGATCACCTTCGCCCCTGCTTCATGTGGTAAGAGCCTCTTTATAAGGAGACACACCGCGAGTCTTCTCCTCCTCCATCCCCGCGAGCCAGGGGAATTGCGTCACTGACCTCCACACTCCCTCCACACTCCCTCCTCTTTCCAGCCGGCCACCACACAAGGGATCTTGTCTTGTGGTCCCTGCTATCCTTTCATCTGGGCTCCAAACCCACTGTCACCTTGGCCCTGAATCACTCCCCAGGAGACACTGGGAAAACAGAGCTGGACAAAGAGTGTCTGGGTCCTGTATGGCTAGAATGTACTGATCCCTGCTGGTGAGAGAACCCAGGCTATGCTCTTCTCTGCCCAAAGGCAGGGCACAGGAATAATTTTGAACTTAGCCTTGTGGTCAGCCCTGCCTACAGACTAGGTGTCCACTGATTTGGGTGATACTAATTCACTCTAGCTCCCAAGAGCTAGAGGATAAAAAAGGCTGAAAAACAGCCCTAAAGGTTCTAGCTTCTCTGCCTTACCTGTCAGTGGCTGAGGAATTCCAAGAGTTGGGAGAGGGCTAGCAAGTGTCTGCCCTTCCCCGTGCCCAGTTCTGTTCTCATCCCACTTGGCTTCCCTGTTCTGAGGGTAGCCCCAAGGAAAACATTTTGGCAACTGAAAATGTCACTGTTTCTCAGATCTTTCTCCAAGATACAGGATTCCCTCCAACTGTGTGTCAGCTCATTTCCAAGTCTCATAGTCCTAACATTTTTCTTTGACCTTCTATGTAATGATACTCCATTTTGGAGCTTTGCCATTTTTCTCTAATTTCAGAACCTGTAGTTCAATGGGCAGATTTAAGATGAGTTACAGGAATGCTGTTTACTGAGTTTTCTCCCTTCTCAAACACATTTTATTAGAACAGATCCTTTGAGACAGTATGGAATAGTGGGAGAAAGGTCTGTACGAGAACGGTCTGTACTAGAAAGTCAAAAGATGAGGTTCTGGTTTCTACCGCAATTATTTGTGGGATTCAGGGTCACTCAATTTCTCTGAGCCAACCCCATTATAGCGCCTCATCCTTAAGTGGCCCTAGTGGGCTTTCGAAAAACACAAAAACAAAAAAACCGATGTCAATTTAGTCTTTTTATCTGAGTAGGTGATCAATATATTTATGTTGAATTTTACTCAATGAAGCCTGCTCATTTCACCAGGTAGCTATGAGAATCAAATCAAATCATAAAGGTAAAAGTTCTCTGCAGAATACATAGTAGCAAAACCATTTACTGAATGCTTAAAATGGAGCAGGCAAGTTACATAAGACTTAATATCCCTGCCCTCAGGGAACTTACCCTCTAGCGGGAGGAGTCAGAAAAACCAGTGATTACAGGTCACTGTTCATATGGCCTATGACAGAACAAACTGAGTAGCATATAAGATGGGCAACTAAACTGAACTCAGAGGGCCAAAGAATATTCCCCAGAGGAGGTAACGTCTTCACTAGAATCCAAACAATAAACAGGAGTTACACAAGTAAAAAGGTTTCCAGAGGGAACAGCATGTGCCAAGAACTGGAGATAAGAGAATGAAGAGCTCTAGGAACTGGCAGTTCACTGTAACTGAAGTACAGATTTGGGAAGCAAGGTAGAGAGTATGGGTAGAGATGAGGGTTGGGGAATGGGATGGTGTGGGACTGGGTAAGTGTGGCCTAGCAGAAAAGTAGGAGATGAAGCTGGAGATATAAATAGTGGCCAGATCATAAAAGCCTTAATGGCTTTACTAAGAAGTTTGGACTTTATCCTAAGGTCAATAGGAAGCTGCTGAACAGGGACACGTGACCAGAATTTACTTTGATCAGTAGCTTCCATCTAGTTTCTTTTCCTGATTATATATTGCAGAAGTTCAGACTGGGCCTACTTCTGCTCTTTCTGTAGAACCCAGCAGCTTTCCACTCCCTTCCTCATGGGATTCTCCAGTCTGCTTGGCTTACCTGCCAAACAGTCTTCCCTCTCAGTCCCCTTATTCACCTCTGTCTCTAGCAAAGAAAAACCTTTGACTATGTGGCAAGTCCTTTACAACCAGCAGTCCTACTGACCTAGTGTTTTAGTCTCCATTCTTGAATGTTGTCCCCTCACCAGCATCTCTAAGTATGGATGTAAAGTAACCTTGTCAATAATCCACATTTCTAATCCAAGGCCCATTTATTATCTCTTACTTGAATTCCACCAAGTCTGCCAACATTAACTTTTGTCCTCAATCCGAGCTCTCTCAACCTCTAGAAACAATTTGGTAGCCTCCTAACAGAAGACTAAGATAATACTGACCAAACAGGTGATCAATCTGTATAAGAAAGACTTCATATCTAGATGATAATAATAAACTGTAAATGAAGTCAATGAAAACATCCATTCCTTTTCTTTCTTCCTTATCTCATAAAGACCTCAAGAGCTGTAGTTTAAGGTTTAGAATCAATACCCTACAAGACAACCATCATGGTCATTAATGTTATCTCTTAGTTTCACCATTTAACTTTAGAATAAAAGAACTTGTCACTAAGGAAATCTTTAGTCCAACCTTCTACCTCAGTGTCAGAGCTCTTTAGCAAGACTTGGCAATTGAGATCTTCTTACCACCTCAAATTTCTTTAAGAACTCCTCTTTCTATTCATCTTCACTAAACAGGTCTAAAGTAGAACCTCAATATCCAACAGGAAATAGCTCAACTCACTTGGTCTTAAGGTTCTGGAACAATGCTATTCAAAGTATAATCAGCAAACTGGTGTTGGTCTGCGAACTCTCTATAACAAGTCCATGATAAGTATAGATATTTAGTATAAGCATTTAAAAACTTTTATAGCATTTTGACATTACCAGAACATCCAAACATGTGTTCAGAGGACTTATCTCAGTGAACAAGATATAAAATGTTTCAGTATTATTGAACTTGTATGGTACATGTTTGCATATTAGTTATGCACAGCAAGACTATGTGTCAGATTACTTTGAAAGCACTGACCTAGAAAGTTTCTAGAAGAAAAGAGAATAAATCTGGAAGTAGGAGGGCTACCTCTCCTCTTTTTTTCCCCGTTCTGGGTACAATAGAGAGTGAATCTGCTGCCTTGGATGAGGAACAGGAAGCTGCTCCTACTAAGCCACTGACTGTATGGGGTGAAGAGGAGGGCAGGAGTTGGTGGCCAGGTTATCAGGCAATAACAAACTCAGCATCCAAGCACGCGACTTCCAGCAATGCAAGGAGTTTCCTTTGTTTTGGGAAAACAAGAGCTGCAAGAAGCTCTCCTTGACACGTTCTTGCCTGGCCTCGGGAGGAGGCCAACCACCCCCAACACACAAATAGGACAGTCCTAGCCAATGACTGACAAGCCAGTACCCTGACCACAACCCCTGTTTGCTTTTCCTTTTCCACCACTTCCTCAGTTCGAGGGCCACTGTGGGGCCATAGGTAGCTGTCAACCTAGGTCACCCTTCAAGAACTTCACCCCCAATGACCCAGTACCTAGTCCATACAACTCTTCTAATGCTCTTTCTACAACCTACTTTCTCTTCCCAATATGGTTCAGTCTGAGAGCAAGGGCTTCTGGCCCCTTCTGTAGAGGTGTAGGTAAAGTTAAGCCTCACAATACTACGTGAACAAAGGCCATGCTCTAGCAAATAAAATCCAAGAACAACAGCATCTAGCCAAGTACCCAATAAGAATGATATTTGAGGTTTCAACAGAATATTCTGAACAAGTATTTTTACATTATCTGAACAGAGTCACTTGATTACATTAGATCCTCAGTTTTGTGAACTCAGTTATCATCAAGACTAAAATATATAAAACATCACACCTATTCATGATGCAGAATGTCAAAACTAAACTTCCAAGGAGTTAGCTAGGAAATTTAAGACCAAAGATCAAAAAATCCAATAGCAGCTGGGAGCCCAGCTCTTGAGGGTATAAACAGAATAAAAGTCTCAACCTCTCAGACTCATGTTAACCTACCTTCTAAGACCAAAGACTTCAGGACATTTTCTTCAAGAACTCTGAGAAGTAGGGCTACTAAGTCCCACTTATGACTTTACTAAGATAAATCAAGAGCCCTGGGGACCAGCAAACCTTCCTCCTTCTCTGATTAATCAAGGAAGCATACCCTTTACCCTCATAGTCCAAGAGCCCAAGTTTCTATGAAGACTAATTTGTCCAGTAAGGGGAGGGATGTGGGGGCGGGACTCCCCCCACTCCAAGTCTCCTTCATGCCAAAGAAGGAGGAAACAGAATAAGCAAAATAAAATTCATAAAGTGAAGCAGTAATTATGGTGTGGTCAACAAGAGGCTGCTCGTCAGGCCCATCATTATGTGGCTAAATTTAACGCCCTGAGCGGCCAGGGGAGCCGTGCGCCCCGGGCACCGTGTGTCCACACAGACGCCAGCTCCGCCACCTTTACCCGCTCGACAGCCGCCAAGCCTGCCAGAAAGCAGGTCACAATTTTTTTTATAGTCTGTTTACCAAGATGCTGTTTTTACTGCCGAGGTTTCTCTCATTTTATCTCTTTTTCCCTTTTCCCCAAACAGACTGGCCTGTATTTTCTGTCCTGTTTTTTTTTTTTTTTCTTTCTCCCTTTCTCAGTACTATTTTCAGAACTCTAATTTTATATGGTATGTCCCTTTTTTTTTTTTTTTTTTTTGGTAAATATTTGCCATAACTAAGCCAGGCACATCCAGTTTAAAAGGCTCCGTCCCACAAAACATCAGGCCTTTAATGATATGCATCTCATTAGCTTTTCCCATGAAAGGGGGTATAGAAAAAAAAAGCAACTTACAGACTCTCTCACTTTTTATATCTAGAGAGACCTATATTTATATATAAGGACAAACTGAAAACTGACATTCTGAGCCTCAATATGAGGCTAGTACAATGGTCATTTGATTCAGGCTTTGAGGTCTTAGAAGCAGTTTCAGAGAGAGGGGCTAGTGGTCTGTATATCGCTGCTGGTTCGTCCAATGGTTCTGACCAGGTCTGTATAGCTATAAGTAGTCTAGTCCTCTAGATCAGAGGAACAAAACCTGAGAAGTCTATTGACACTAAGTTTCCTAAAATGGTTGTAAGAAAACAAAGAGAGGTAAAAGGGCACTAATATTTCCCTCCTTCACTGGCCAATGAAGTTAAAGAAAAGGAAGTTATGAGTTAGGAGAGTGCTTAAAAAGATCCCTTCCAAGTTAGAACTTCCACGCCTCCCAATCACCATCTCAAAGGCTTCTCCAGCCAGGCAAAGCCCCACAACTGATGGGAAGATTTATTTCTATAATATTAGGTTTGATAAAAAGGGGTTGTATAATTGAATCTACTTATTGTACTGATCAAAAAGTACAGTATCCAACAAGCAAATACTTGCCTGTGATGGTTTTAAACCCAGCTGGTTACTCTAAGATGGTGTTAGAGGAACCTCCTGCATTCAGTGTTTTTGATGAGACACGTTAAGGAAGGGAAATAGATTTGTGGATTGAAAGACCCTGCATAGCTGTTCAGTTAGCAGTATGTTGTAGGAGTCACCAAAGGTCCAGAGTCTCTAACTTGGTTTTCATTAGTTCATTTAGAGACGATCAGACTCTGAAGGATTGACCAATGCTAGCTAAATATCATAAAAGACTAATTTTGAAACTAAAATGCTAATTTATTAGTTTATAAGGTGAAGTATAATCCAGTTACTGAAATATCATCTGCTGCTTTTTCCTGGGAAGCTGAATAAATATTGAGAGTGCTACTTATTAAATATAGAAAAGGGGCAATAATTGGGAAACAGCCTCAGGATATAGTTCATATACACTGTGCAAGCTAGGCATTCACCTTGCTCTACTGTATCATCGCTTTGGCATTGTGCTAGATTAATAGTCACTCCTTGATTTATCTATTTTGGGATTCTATACAACTCTGTTCCTCTGTTAGAACATCTCCTTAGACATCATGAATTAATTACCTACCAGTTTTTCTTTAATTACTTATAAAAGTCTAGAGGCATACAAGACCAAGAAAGGCCAGAAAGGGACACAGAGTAACAAAGGAGGCAGCACTTGGAGCAGAGCTCTCCAGCCTTATATCACTTTCTTATCTTTTAAGTTAGGTCTCTATACTGTTCACAAATTGATCTCAATCTTGCCTACTGCTCATATAAAGTTCCAAGTGTAGCTGTGTAACGTGTCCAGGCAATGGTACAAGATGGACCCGGTACAATACTGGACCAGAAGGTAAGAGTCCTGGGCCCTGGTGTCAAATTCTACAACTGTTTGTCTGTATAAGAGTTATTTTATTCTTATGGAACCTAATTTCCTCATAAGTAAAACAAAATCACCTGATATATCCTTAGATTGATAAAAACCTCTTTAAACTCATAAAATTCCATGACTCTAATCTTCTGGATAAGATAATGAGATGCTGCAATTTCTTTCATTTAGATACTACCTTGAGATCTGTAACTTAGACTCATAAGCAATATATTTATAAACTGTTGGATGTAGATGGCTAATCTTATTCATTTTATATTGATTCTTCTTTACCTCAGTATGAGTGGTCACCACACATTTGAAAAGAATGACTCTGCTTGAAACTTGTATCTCCTATGTAGTCACTAAATTTAGCAATTTTACTCTGTTCTTCCCCCAGCTGCTGGGGCTGCAGAAAACAGAATGCAGTTTCCATCAACTATTCCTTCTTTAAACCAAGCAGTATTATCATCCCATCTCAAAGTTCTCTTTCATTCCTAGCTTTACTCACACCAAATTAGAAGGGATTCTTTGAAAAGGTTCTAAGAGTGCAATATATAGTGTGAGAATTGCTCAGTCTTCAAACATAAGATTAACAGAAGTTGGCCAGTCATGGTGGGAGGCCAAGGCAGGAAAATCATTAGAGGCCAGGAGTTAGAGACCAGCCTAGCCAACTTAATAAGATCCTGTTCTTTACCAATAATAAGAATAATAATATTAATATTAACATAAGCCAAAGACCTTTTGAAAGATTCCCTCAAAACACACCACCTCAGGAAAGGCCCTTAGATTGTATAACTGAATAAACCTAGCTGTGTCTTTACTTCAGCAGCCATTCCCCATACAATATCCCTCTGAACTCAGCACAAGACTCACCTCTTCCCAAACACCTTTCCCAAACTAGCCTGGTAGAACCCCAGATACCAACCAAATGAATCTGTTTCTTCTTTCTCTCCAATAAATATATATTATATATATTAGGTATTCAGAATATTCTTTGTAGATGTGTAAATTCTGTTGTTTAATCTTCCTCAAAAGTCCATTTTTCAAAGGCAGAAAACATGTTTTAACTTTTCAGTGCAACTGCACTATGTTTAATATCTTCATTGGTGCTTAATAAGTACTGTCCACATAGAGTTTACACTTCTAAGTAGAAAAACAAATAGACCAAATATCTTCCACATTGAATGAAAAATACTCTTCCTGAGACCTGGCAATTTTCCCCTTAACAATTCCCTAATGGAAGATGACAAAGATGTCCAAGAATCTTGCAGTCTCATTTACTAAACATTGAACAGCTAAGCTGCCAACCTACAGGACATAGTTTCCTTTTTTTTTTTTTTTTTTTTTGAGTTGGAGTCTCACTCTCTCACCCAGACTGGAGTGCAGTAGCCACTCCCGGCCACTGCAGCCTCGACCCGCTGGGCTCCAGCGATCCTTCCGCCTCAGCCTTCCAAGTAGCTGGAATTACAGGCACGCGCTACCATGCTCGGCTGATTTTTTGATTTATGGTAGAGATGAGGTCTCGCCAAGTTGCCTAGGTGGGTCTCGAACCCGCGGGCTCAGGCAATCCTCCCAAAGCGCGGGATTACAGGCTGAGCCACCGAGCCTGGCTTTATAGGACATAGTTTCTATAGAACTCTCACTTTTCAGTGCAGCTCACTATCCAAAAGAAATGCCACCCATAAGTGAAGATATAAAAGAACACTTTAGGTATAAAATTATGAAGCCAACAAACCAGGGGAAACTAAAAGGTAAGTTGTTTGATACTTTTGTTTTCTCTCTTAATTTCTATAACCAGAGACAATGCAAGAGACACCTCTGGTGCCAACACCTTTAAGCTACAACCACTCATTGTGTACCTCCTATCTACAAGGCACTGAGGTAGATTTAGAATAGGAAACAAAATGAGCAAAACAGCTCTGCCCTTAAGGATTCTATAAGCTAACAGGGGAGATAAGTATAGAAATCCTTATAATATAAGGCAAAAGTGATAGATAAGTGAACTAGAAAGATAAATAGCATTGTGGGAGTCCAAAAAAGGAAAAGAATATAGCTTATACCTTTACTTCTGTGCATTTTGCTATTTCCATCATAACAGAAAGAATATGTAATCATCCGACCCTTGCTATAAATAAAAAGAATCAAATGTCCTTGGAAAGGGCTTTAAAATTCCTGGTGAAAAGGCAGTATCTCCTGGAGGAAAGAGGCTGGACATATGCAGAAATCTAGTCATCTGTCTTAAAAATATCAGTCATCCCTTCATGCCATCTACAAATCCCACTCTGTGTGACTCCATAGGTCTTTACTCTCACACCATCCCTTCCCCTTCACTGATATACATTTCTCCTTTTCCACTGCCTTTTCTTTTGCCTTCAAACACATATGCATCCTTCCATCTTATTTTGCTTAAGCCACTTCTAGCTCTCTGGGTATCTCTCATTTCCTTTTCATTGTGAAGCTTCTCTGGTGAGAGTTCTACACTCACTGTCTCCATTGTCTTATCAATTGATTCTTCTTTAACTGTCTGCAGTCTGCTGATATTGCCCAAGATCATGAATTGTCTAGACTTTTCCTCTGTCATTCAGTCACCCATTCTCTTTGGTTTCTCTTCTGCACGTGGCACTATGGCTCTCCTTCGGATGGGACTTGAGTTAAGACAAATATGGGAAAATCAGCTAAGTGGCCTTAGGCAAATTATTTCACCCAAGCCTTTGCTCCTTTATCTTTAAAATGAAGAAAATATCACCTAGTTCATGGGTTTGCTGTAAGGATTAAAAGTTATGACTTAGATAAAGCACCCAGCACTGTGTCTAGCACACATACAATCTGTACTTTATATCTGCTAGTTCCTCTTTCTTAGCTAATCTACTCGATTATGATTCTCTTCCTGTTTCACATTGCTGTCACTGGCTCCTATTATTTCTTTCAATTATGATTGTTCCCCAAATGTCAATCATTGAGCATGTATTCTTTCCTCCACATTCTTCCCAGCAAAAGATGCATTCATTTTCATGGCTTCAAACATCACTCCTTTGTAGAAGATTCCCAATAGGTCTTTTTTTCAAACCAAGCTTCAACCCTACTTTTTCAACTCTTTCCTGAGCATTCCGCTTGTATGTCCTATAATCAATTTAAATTTAACATGTGTGAAAAAGATCTTCATCTTAAATTAACTCTAATTATAAATTAGAGTTATTTTAAATTAACTCTAATTATAAATAAGCCATTGATTTTTAAAAATAGGCTGAAGCATTGCTAAATGCCATACTGAAATGAATGAATTTTTATGAAACCCTTCCTCTACTAGGAGGAAAAGGAGGGAGACTCAGCTGTGTGAATTATTACAAAATGCTTTGGAGGTATATGAAGCTTATAGATTAGGCCTGAAAGGGCTAGATATTTGCCAGAAATGAGACATCAATCATTACTGCCTTACAAAACAGATCTGAACCAAATGGATTTCTCAGACTGGAGATTTAAACAAAATGAGAGACTAACATTGGATCTAGTGAAGCAAAACAGAGAAAAAAATATTTTTCATTTCATAAGAGATAGTAATTTCCTTTGAATGAATTAAGATACACAATTACCTGAATCAGAGCCTATTAAACTGTACTAGCCTCTCTGGGCCTAGATACAGGGGCTTGCGTGATTTCATTTTCTGCAGGCCCTTACAACTCTCTATTGCCTTATATTTGACCTAATATACATATTTATGTTTATATGCCTAGTCCCTGTAGGCATCTGAGTTTGTGATACTGGTCTTGACATTTTCACAACATGAGAATTTGAGATATGGGAAAGTCCTTCACTATTGGGATTCCAGAATCAGAAATCTATCCTTTGGTAATGAGTAATTTTATTCAATTTATATTTTCTAATTTATTTCCCTTCTGTTTTCCCTCAAATTTTCAAAAAGCATTATTTTTAAAGTATAAACCCTTATAAAGCTTTGTAAAAGTAAAATAAAGAAAAAGGTCTTTTCAGCTATTCCTGGGGCTAAAAGTAAAGAAGTGGTAACCCCTGGTAGCAGGGACCAATGGTTACTACAGGAATCACACTGAGAAAACACCAAAGAGAAGGCAAAATTCAGAAGAAATATAGTTGACAATCATGTGTAGCCATTCCTTCCTCCCTAGAGATTTTCATTCCAGAGCTCACATACTGGTGGATTTGTGTTTTAAGTAAGGAATACCATTCCTTTACAAGTCCAAGATTAGATTTAATTGAACCCCACCCATGATTTTCCTAGTCTGTCAATGGCACCACTATTTTTCAGATCACACAGGCATACCACTGACAGCTTAATCTTCCCAAAAGATCACCTTCATATGTCAATTCTTCAGTCAAAATTTTAAATGGCTTCCCACTATCTACAACAGTAATTCATGACTCTAAGAAGCAAGTGCTCATCTCCTTCCCATATGTATCCCTATTTGAGAATCACTGCAAATAATGACAAATGCTAAAAACTGGACTGAAATGAGCAAATAAATGCATTACAGGAAGAAAAAAAGCTGAGAAACCCTTTAAGAATAAAACACTGCTCCTCCAGCCCAGCATTTAATTTAGCCTCATTATTATCTTGCTAACCTTATTTTCTACTAATCATTACCCATTCTTATTCTTATTTTACATCCTTTATAATGCGCTTACCACTTAAAATGCCTTCCACGTAGTTCCCAATTGTAGCCTAAACCTACTATGAAAGTCCAGTTCAAATCCTACCTTTTATAGGAAGCTTTTTCTAATCGTTCCACCATGGCCCTTATTAATTAAGCACTGTGAGCTCTTTGATGACAATATCTCATACTTCATATGCTCACAAAACCTTATATAATGCATACGGAATACTGAAAAAATGAATTATTGTAAGTTTCCCTAGGTCAGAAAACTGACACAGACAGTGCTACGAAATATATTCCCATGCATCTAGACTTATCCCTCTTTATGATGCCCACAAAGAATACTAAAAAAATACTCTGAATCTTATGAATCTTATCTTTCCTCTACATGTCAAACAACAGGTACACAGTCCTTCTAACTGTGGAAGTAAAGCCCTGTGGCTCTATCATCAATTTTCTTTACAGGATTTCGTTAGGTACTTATTCCTTTAGCTTTTGAGACATTAATGTCTTGACTGGCTCTTTAAAAAGAGGTTCTAGGATCTTTCAATAATAAAAGATGTAAGGTTTATACTTCATCCCAAAGTTGAGACTACCTCTCAGAAAACATAAATGTCAAAGAAACAAGGCAGATAGTAGAATAGCAATGCAACAGTGAGCTTCTCCCTAGGCTACTCATCTATTTACATGCAGGACTGTCTATGTTTAAGGCTACCAAGAGGTAGCCTTTTGATGGCCTATTCATAAGCTGGAGAAAATAAAGAAGAGTAGGAATATATGACACCTTCATTCATTCAATAATGAATGAATGACAGTAAGCCCTAAACATAAAACTATAGCTACATGACCATGGGCAAGTTACTTAACCTCTCTAAGGCTCAATTTCTCCATCTATACTCACTGAGTGCCTACTGTGTGGAGACACTGCTCTAGGCACTTGGGATAGACCAGTGCACAAAACACACATCTTTGTCATTGTTGAGCTTATATTATAGCAGGGGAGACAGACCATAAATAATAAGTATAATAAAATAAGTAAATTTTATGGTATCATGTTGGAAAGTAGGTGCTATGGAAAAAATAAAAAGTAGAGCATGGTAAATAGTAAAGTGAAGGGAATGCCAGGTGCAGAGGGGCAGGGATATGGCTTACAACTTTAAACAGAGTAGTCAGTAAACTCCACTGGGAAAGTGACATGTGAACAAAGATGTTATTGCAGTCCATGTAGATGGATATAGTCTATGTAGATATGTCCCGAGACTCTTTGGCACAGCTCTCCCTCTTAACTGCCCTTCCCTTAAGTGTAACCTAGACTTTGTGACTCAATTTTAATAAAAAGAACACAGCAAGAGAGTGATAGAATGCCACTTCTGAAATTAGGTTATAAAAAGCCTGCAGTACCATTTGGTCTCAGTCTCGCTTTCTCTGTCTCTTAGATCACTGGCTCTGGAGGAAGCAAGAGCCATGTCAAGTGAACAGCTATATGGAAAGGTCATGTGGCAAGAAATGGTACCTCCTGCCAACAGCCAGTGAGAGACCTTACAACAACTGCATTTCCAACTGACTTTGTGACTGCAACTTCATGAGAGACCCTGAACCAGAATCACCCCACTAAGCTGCTCCTAGATTCCTAACCTTCAAAAACTGTACAAGATCATAAATGTTTATTGTTTTAGACCAGTAAGTTTGGGGTAATTTGTTACACAGCAATAGACTGACTAACTAATACAGACTTAAAAGGAATAAGGGAGTTGGCCACACAAATATCTGAAGAAAGAGTGTTCCAGACAGAGGGAACAGTCAGTGTAAAGGCCTAAAAGAAGGAGATGCTTAGAGTGTTAGAAAAACAGCAAGAAATTAACCAGGTTTGGTGGTATGCACCTGCAATCCCAGCTACTTGGAAGGCTGAGGTAGAAGGATCACCTAAGCCCAGGAGGTAAAGGATGCAGTGAGCTGTGATCACACCACTGCACTCCAGCCTGGGCTACAGAGTGAGACCTCAACTCAAAAAATAAAAACAAAAACAAAAATCATCAAGAAGCCAGTATGGCTACAATGGAGTGAGTGAAGGAAAGAAGAGTAGGAGATGAAGTCAGAAAGGTAATGGAGTCCAGATCATAAGATCTTCTATGCCATTGTAAAATCTTTGGATTTTACTCTATAAATGAAAAGTTAAGCCAGTGAAAAATTTTGAGCACAAGAGTATCATGTGACCTGCGTTTTCATTTGTTTGTTTGTTTGTTTGTTTTTAGAGACAAGGTCTCACTCTGTCACCCTGGCTGGAGTGCAGTGCCATGATCATAGCTCACTGCAACCTCAAACTCCTGAGCTCAAGGGATCCTCTCACCTCAGCCTCTTGTGACTTGTGTATTCATAAGATTGCTTTGTTGGTAATAGGCCAGTAGAAGATAGGAGGAGCAGCTAGGATACCAGTAAGGAAGCCTTTGCATAAAGCAGGTAAGAGATAATGGTGGTTTAGATCAGTATAGTAGTGGCAGAGGTGAGATTACAGGTATATTTTTAAGGTAGAACCAATGAAGTTTCCTGATGGATGGCATGTAAGATGCAAGAAAAGGACAGAAATTAGGATGACTCCAAGGTTTTTGACCCAAGCAAGTAAAAAAATAAAGTTTCCATCAACTTAAATGGGAGAAGGTTGTTATGAAAGCAAATTTGGGGATAAGTTGGAAGTTCAGTTTTGGACATGTTGAGTTTAAGATGTCTTTTAGATTTCCACATGGAAATGTTTGGGCAGGCAGTCTGGAGTCTGAGTGGGGTCTAGAATGAAAAATAAATTTGGTATTCGTCAACAAGATGGCATTTAAAGCCATAAGACTAGTTGAAATCAATAAGGAAGTGAGGAGAAAAATATAAGGGCACCAAGGACTGAGTCCTGGGGCACTCCAACATTAAGGGAGAATAAAAACCAACAAAAGATTCAGAGAAGGAAAAATGAATGGGGTAGGAAGAAAACAAGAAGAGGGTTATGGTATGGAAGCTATGTTAAGAAAGCATATTGAGGAGAAGAGATTGACAAGCATTAAAAACCTTGCTTTTAATAAATAAAAAAGCATTTTTTTTACTCACAAGCAATAAAAAAAAAAAACCTAAAAGGGAAAGTATCAGTCAACTCAAGTGTCCCCTGCCAGCCTACCCTTCCTTTTCATATCTGTATCCTCCTTTATGACAAATGCTATGGCAGAGGTATGTACAGGGAGCTGTAAGGATTGCAGGACAGTGTGCCTATACTTGGAAAAATGAGAGACTAAGCAAAAGAAAAACTGTCATGGAAGACTCACAAAGGAACAATGCCCCAGGCAGAGCCGGAACATTGAATAGGAGTTGCCATGAGGACAAGAAAGAAGAGGATACCAGGCAAATGGATCAAGATATATACAAACAGGACGCTGTCAATACTTCAGTATGAGAAAAGTGCAGGGTACTATGATGGAGTGACAGAGGATCAGGCTGAAGAGGTCCAAATCATGAGGTATCTTATGAGCCATGCAAGGAGTTTGAACTTTATCTTATAGGCAACTGGGAACTACTAAAGGACTTTAAGCAAGAAAGTGGCATAATCAAGTTTCTGTTTCAAACAAATCACTCTGACATAACTACAAGTTCAACTGCAGGGGAATAAGGACTGACTGGGAGACAATTTAGGAGCCAAGCCATGGCCAAGACAAAAAAGAGAGGGATAAATGGCTAATGAAAGCAATGGAAGCTGGAACAGAGAAGGGTATATTCAAAAGATGGTCCATAAGTTAGACTTTGAAAGTAAGGACAAAGAGGAAAGTTGGTGACTCCCAAGTTTCTAACTTAGAAAACTGAATGAATAGGCAGGGCGCACTGGCTCATGCCTGTAATCCCAGCACTTTGGGAGGCCAAGGCGGAAGGAATGCTTGAGTCCAGGAGTTCAAGATCAGCCTGGGCAACATAACGAGACCTCATCTCTACAAAAAAATTAAAAAATTAGCTAAGCATGGTGGTGCATGCCTGTAGTCCCAGCTACTTGGGGGGGAAGGGAGGGTGAGAAGGCTGAGACAGATCACCTGAGCCCAGAAGGCCAAGGCTGTAGTAAGCCATGATCATACTACTGCACTCCAGCCTGGCAGATAGGGTGAGATCCCAATTCAAAAAAAGAAAAAAGAAAACTGAATGGATAATGGTATAATTCCCCAAGATAAGGAATATAAGAGAAATTGGTTCTGAGGGAGTAGATAACTCATTTAGGACATGTTCAGAATGTTCATTATAGGACATCCAGGTAGAAACATCAAATATGCAGAAAGAAATATGGGCCTGAAACATAGTGGAGACAAAAAGCTGGTACTCAGTGGCATACTAACAATAATTGACACTGGAGTTTGAATGAGCCAACCCAGAGAGTAAGAGAGTGAAGGCTGAGAGGATCAAAGACACAATCCTGGGCAATATTAATGTTTTGGGGGCAGGTAAAAGATGGAGAGTCAGTCAAGGAAACCAAGTAGAACTGTGAATGAATTTAACAGGATGGCAGTTTTCAGGTTAAAGGGCTGCTCATCTTCCCCTGGCATCTTTGATATAACCTCTAGTTTCATAAGAGTAGCAATAAATATCTTCAGCCAGGCTCGGTGGCTCAGCCTGTAATCCCATGCTTTGGGAGGATGAGGTGAGTGGATTGCCTGAGCCCGTGGGTTCAAGACCCACCTGGGCAACTTGGCGAGACCTCATCTCTACAATAAATCAAAAAAATTAGCCGGGTGTGGTAGCGCACACCTACAGTTCCAGCTACTTGGAAGGCTGAGGCGGAAGGATCGCCGGAGCCCAGCAGGTCGAGGCTGCAGTGGCCGGGAGTGGCCACTGCATTCCAGTCTGGGTGACAGAGTGAGACTCCAACTCAACAAAATAAATAAATAAATAAATATCTTCATAGCTTGAAGCATCTGCTCTAGAATCAGGCTGCAAGCAGACAGGGGATGAAGATAGTAACTAAAACTAGACAGGATATAATGACCATGGCTACATTTAGGATGCTGAGTCAAATCAATGTTAACTATAGCCCCCAAATTTCTTAGCTAAGGTATTACACTGAACAAATTATTTAAGTCTTATAAGGCATTCAGAATGCAGCAGCGGGAATGACTGCTATGCTGAATACCTTCCTATGAAGGTCAAGAAGGAAAGAATTACAAAATCTCTATCTCTACTAAAGGCCCCCTCCCAAAGAAAGCCAGCTTCAGGCAACTGCCCAGGTTTTGGTGTCAAGGGCTGATTCCTAGCCAGAGGTTGCCAGCTGCAGAGGGCGGGGCTCTATTTTGGGCTGCGTGCTGTCCCTAAGCCTGGCCGCGTCTGGTTTGAGCAGCATGCAGCCCCAGTGACTCACACACCCATGCAAACCGCCTGTGGCTCAGTGGCATGGCCTCGGAATGCCAGCTTTAGGCCAGCTCCCTCCTTACACCATTACACTGCGATAAATAAATAAAGAGCTAGCCAGCAGCCACACAGCCTGATGGCAACCAGATGGGAGAGAGAGAGGCACAGACAGGGCCAGAGGAAGGAACTCCCTCCAGTGGACTAGACTGAAAGTGGCCTATGCCAGTTCAGTCAGCCTAAACTTCCTCTTTAATACAATTCCTACTGCTTTTCAATAACAGTCCCCAATTCCCTGATTCTTCTTCCATTCCTAAAGGTGCCTCTCAAACCCTAGTCCTAAGAATTGCTCAATATGAGGAACTTGCCTTCTATGAGGATCATGCCAACAGCCACCCCACCCAGCCCTAACTTGAATCAATATTGTCAGTATTGCCCCCTCTAGTCAGCCCACTATTGATTATGTCCCTCAGGTTCCCTGGAAATAAGAAATCAGAGACTCTCAGGAGAGAGAAAACAAAAGGACCAAATAGGAGAAAGTAATTCTGGTTTAATCCTCATTTTTCCTAGCTTTAGTAACCTAGAAACCTGCCTCTCCTACTGTCCCCTGTGCCCTATGTCTATGGTTTCTTGCATAGCAATAATTCCAATGAAAATGTTTAAAACTGACCCCAGGCATTGACCGCATGGCCTTCTGACATCGGCCCTGGCCCCCCTGCACCTTCATCCCGCGCTCTCTCCCTGGTTTGTTTATCTTCCTATTCCATGTTGCTTATTTTGATGGCACATCCTTTCAGTTCAGTCTTGAGTGACCCCATGACCCTTCTGTGTCCTGTTTGTAGGACCCTGGGCAAAGTAGCCGAAAAGATGCAGTAATTATAAGAAGTTCTACAGCCCTAGTAGGAAAACTTTCAGTTCTGGCAGCTATGCAGGACATTCTGAAGACAGTGCAGTGACTCCAAAGGTCACAAGAAATCCATATTGCCCTAATCTTTATGTCTCCCCTAACTGGTGTACACAACTAATTAAAGTAGCAAAACAAAACAGAAATAATCCTAGACTGTGAGTCAAGAAATATGGGAAATCCTAAACATAAAGCTATAGCTATATGACCTTGGGCAAGTTACATAACCTCTTTAAGGTTCAACTTCTTTATCTATAAAATGGAAAGCTAAAACTACAACTATCTATATCTCTCAGATCTTCAGATATAATAGATGAGGCTGATCCACCCAGAACCTAGAGGATCAGTACTTTTAAAGTAATTGGTTTCAAAATATCAATACCCTAATGATTAGTAAGGCTGAGCATTTTTTCATGTATCTGTTGGCTGCTTGTTTGTCTTCTTTTGAAAAGTGTCTATTCATCACTAATCATCAGAGAAATGCAAATCAAAACTACAATGAGATACTACCTTACTCCAGGAAGGACAGCCATCATTAATAAATCAAAAAACAACAGATGCTAGTGCAGATGTGGAGAAAAGGGAATACTTCTACACTGTTGTTGAGAATGCAAGCTAGTTCAAAACCTCTATAGAAAGCAGTGTGGCAATTCCTAAAAGAACTAGAAATTGACCTTCCATACAATCCAGCAATCCCTCTCCTGGGACTATGCCTGGAGGAACATATATCGTTCTACCAAAAAGAGACCTACCTGCACATGCATGTTTACTGCCACACTATTCACAACAGCAAAAACAAGGAACCAATCCTACTGCCCATCAAAAATGGACTGGATAAAGAAAATGTCATACTTATACACGATGAAGTATTATGCAGCCATAAAGAAGACTTCGCAGTAAATTGGATAGAGTTAGAGACCATCAGACTTAGTGATAGATCACAGAAACAGAGAACTGAATACTGCATGTTCTCACTCATAAGTGGGACCTGAACATTAATCACATTAGCACAAGGGAGGGATCAGCAGTCGCTGGGCACTGCAGGTAGGGGGAGGGGGGAATGTAACAACACAAAGGATACCTTGTCCTATACCAGGGGAGTGAGGGCCAGTTGGAGGCCCAAACTTCACCTGCATGCAGCCTACTTCTGTAGGTTGTCCTTACTTGCACCTTACATCTCTATAATAAAATAAAAATTAGTTTAAAAGAAATACCAATACCCTTCCTATGATAGCATCTGGATTTGTGCTTTCTTAATCAATTCTGCAGGGCTTCCCCACTCCCACCTCAATGGTATAAAAGACATGAGCCTCCAATTTTACAAAAGAGAAAATAGTGACTCTGAGACAAGTTATTTATCCAAAGCTGCCAAATAAACCATGAGAATAACTGAAGACCCCAAATATAGGTCTAACAAACAACACTGTATTCCCGGGCCACACTGCCTTAATTTTCCTAAAATCTCCCAGGATTTTAAATTTATCAAAATATGCATCCAAACTTATCAAGGGCTTACCACTTCTAGGCACCATGCAAAGTACTGAGGATATAGAACTGTATTCAGCATGGTCCTTGCCTTAAAAAGTCCATAGATTAGTGGAGAAGAAAGCCATAGTCTTATAGGCAAACGAACAATAATATAACAATGTTATAAGTGGTAAAACAGAGGTATAAACCAAGGTACTACAGTAGCAGGGACGAATCATCTTCATAAGGAGAGTCCAGAAAGGCCTCCCAAAGAAACTAAAGCTAATATTTTTAAAATATTAGTAGAAGTTTATAAGGTAGGTAAGGCTAGGACATTGGGCATTCTAGATGAAGGGAAGAATGTGTATAAAAAGGCAAGAGAAAACAGCATTTGGGAAAATTAAAAGTCATTCCGTATGACTAAAGCATAAAGACATAGAGAAAAATGTCAAGAAATCAAGCTGGATAGGTATGCAGGCACCAGTCAGGAACAGACCTCTCTGCTGAGCTAAGAATAAGCTTTGCATTGTTTAATTAAGGGGATGAGGCAGGGAACAAGCATGTCATCCTAGCCTTCATTAACCTCCCTAATACCAAACTTATAGACAGGAGAAGCTATATGAGAGAAAAATGGATTAGGAAAGCTTGGTCTGTCATAAGTTGAAGTTTAATGTTGTATCTTTTCCCACAAAGACATGAAACCTATTCTGCTTCAGGACTTAGCAATACATGTTTTCCATCCTCTCCAGAGTTACAATTGCTTCAGCACATGGACTGAGCACCCACCTTACATTTCTTGCTATCAATGTCTAGACCCCAAGCATCACAGCTCAGTTAGTGTACAGAGGGAGAACAGAAGGTTCCAAATCAGGAGCACCTGCTTTATGACTTGCCCCGTGAAAAGTACCAATTTAGATTCAAAAGAGGTATTAGATACAGACTCTGTCCACAAGGAGCTTACAAATTAGCCTAGAAGACAAGACAGCAGGGCTGGGTGGCTCAGCCTGTAATCCCAGCGCTTTGGGAGGCCGAGGTGACCGGATTGCCTGAGCCTGCGGGTTCGAGACCTGCCTGGGCAACTTGGCGAGACCTCATCTCTACAATTAAAAAAAAATTAGCTGGGCGTGGTAGCGAGCGCCTGTAGTTCCAGCTACTTGGAAGGCTGAGGCGGAAGAACTGCCGAAGCCCAGAAGGTGGAGGCTGTGGTGGCCGGGAGCGTGCCCCAAGCTGTGATGCTTGGGGTCTAGACATTGACCAGTCTGGGTGACAGAGTGAGGCTCCAACTCAAAAAAAAAAAGACAAGACAAAACTATGAAGAATCTATATGTAACACAATATTATAATAGCATTATTTACTTACATAATAAAGTACCAGCTTGGGTAACGTATAATTAGAAAATGGGGCAATAATATTAAGGTTCTAAACTGTACAACCAACAAGTCTCAGAAGAGTGAGGGAAGGAGAAGATCAATATTGACTGGTATTATCAAAGGTCACTATTATTAATACTCCTCCTGTTTGGCATTTAATAGATGTTTCTTTTGGCCAAACTCAATCCTTAGAAGGGAAACCTAGGTGGGAGCTTCTGACAGGCCACAATTATCTACTCCCCATTCATTCCTTTGCCAGTCCCCTTGTATAAACACTGTGATTTTCCACATCCTACTGTGCCCATCACAAGACAGTCCCCAAATGGTAGCCCTGAGCTTTTCACCTTCCTCTACTGTTAGATGCTAAAAGGACCTGGACAAGTAATAACGACTACTCTTCTGTTCTACAATCCAGAACTTGTGACCAGATCTCAACAAGCAAAAATTTAACAACCATTCAACCAAGCTTTCCAAGGTTAGAGAATTCCAAATGAAATCCCTAGGTACTGTAACAGATACGCTTTATAAATGTGAACCAGTGCACTTTTGCCTCTTACATTCTTTCCCACTTGCCCCCACCATCTTCCCTATGTATATCTCAAGCTTTGTCAGACTTTCTATGGGCAAGCTTTTTAGACAAAGGACTTTCCAATCACACCAGCCACCTAACACCCAAATAAGTCATCATTCAGGCATCTAGAAAAGGGAAGTAAAGCAAAGTTGCACAAGGAAATAACAAAAACCTACCTCTACCATAAATTGTTCCAAGAAGGAACTTTCTTCAAAAGGCTCTGTCTTCAGTCGCTCTGTAATAAGAAGAAATAGAGAATAGAAATATGAGTCTTAAGATGAGCTTCTTACCTGTGAGATGGAAAAGAAACAGAACCCAGGACTTCTTAGGAAAGAAGAAAAGGCTGCAACATGCAAAGACACCTAGTCCAGTGGGAGAATTCAAAGCATGTGAGCAGACAGGAGGAGGAAAGAGTGATTACCAACAAATGGCAGGTTTGTTAACAGCATCTGCTCTAGGAGGTTTTCCTGCCACAAAGACAAAGGCCAAATTAAATTTTTATTCTGAAGGAGGAGCCATATAGCTTCCCAAACTCCCAGGTTTATGTTGCCATGGTACAATTTTGCATAGCTGTTGGCTCCCTTCCAAAGTTTTTCCTTGTCATTGCCTAGGGCATGTCTGGACTTGGTTATGGCTTCTATTGGCCACTTGGGCCCCAGTCAGGTACTCGAGCAGAGAAAAGTGTCACCTAGTATAGAGTCTCCAGTTCTTGGTCAATATCCAGCACGCACCCTGGGAGAAGCACCTCTCTAATTCAAATGAATCACCCCCTTTCCTAAGACCCTTTAACTTGTCTGTACCACCCACCACCCAATTTCTTCAAGAAAGTTCTCTCACCTCGGCTCAGTGTAGCCCCATTCTCCTGATAGTCCTGGATCTCTAGATCTTTCATATGAAGCAATGTTGCCAGCTTCCTCACTTGGGACTGCAGTGCCAGACTCATGCCCATCAGAGGACGAATCAAGTGTTGAGAGACCTTTGATGGAAGAGATATCAATTAGCCAGTAGATTCTTACAAAATTCTCCCTAAAACTGTATTAGGTACTACAAAAAAAACACTAAAGAATAAATGTTTTCATGGAAACTTATGGCTTCATAGGCAAGTAATCTATTTATATGAATGCAAACACAAATACAATAATTAAATAAATATATTAAAGAGGTCCATGAATTTTCTTTGTGGCTCAGATAAAGGATAGGAAGAATAAAGGAGAGCATGCATGAAGAGATAATCTAGAATTATGATTTAAAGAGGAGGATGTGATACAGTTGATAAGAGAAAAATGTTAACTCTCAGAAGAGGCTGAGAGATAAAAGCAGAAAATCCAAGTAACCCTCAAAAAAAGCAGGTGTGGACGGGCACCAGCTCACACTTATAATCCCAACACTTTGGGAGGCCAAGGTGGGAGGATTACTTGAGGGTAGGAGTTCAAGACCAGTCTGGTCAACATAAAAAGACTCCATCTCTACAAAAAAAAAAGTTTTTTAAAAATTAGCCGGAAGTGGTGGCACATGCTCATAGTTCTAGCTACTTGGGAGGCTGAGGTCAGAGGATTGCTTGAGTCTAGGATTTCAGACTGTGAACGTGTCACTGCACTCTAGTCTGGGTGCAGTGAGGCCCTGTCTCTAAAAAAAATAATTTAAAACATAGGCAGTTGTGGCAAAAATAGAGTACTCTAGTTAGAGTATAACAGAATAAAGAAATCAACACAAAATAGACAGCTTTGAAGGTCACATTAGATGCAGACACTAATTAAGAGCAATTTCATGGCCAGGCATGGTGACTCATGCCTGTAATCCTTGCACTTTGGGAGACTAAGGCAAGAGGATTGCTTGAGCCCAAGAGTTTGAGACCAGCCTAGGCAACGTAGCAAGACCTTGTCTCTACAAAAGAAAAATTTGAAAAAAAAAAGCTGAGGATAGTGGCACACATCTATAGTCCCAGCTACGTGGGAGGACGAGGTAAAAGGATCCCCTGAGCCCAGGGGGTGGAGGCTGCAGTAAGTCATGACTGTAGCACAGCACTCCAGCCTGGATGACAGAGTGAGAACCAGACTCAAAAAAAAAAAGAGTCATTTCAGGGCTAATGATAGCCCAGAATGAGCCCAGAGTTTGAATCTGTTCCACAAATGCAGCAGAGTCTAATGTTAGTGTTATAACAGAAACAAGCCAGCTACCAAGGACAAACCTAGGATGGTACAAACCAGCCCCCACTACACACGCCTTGCTTTTACAAGATGTAAAAAGAATGCACTCACAGCCACATTGCAGTACAGTTGCATACTCTTATATGATAATGTATAGCTGTATAGAATAATCATTTAATTCATCTACACAAGATATCCATCAGCCTGTCAAAAAAAATAACTAAAATTAACACCCTAGCTGGGTGCAGTACCTCACACCTATAATCCCAATATTTTGGGAGGCTGAGGCAGAAGGATTGCTTGAGCCCAAGAGTTCAAGAAGACCAGCCTAGGCAACATAGTGAGACCTCATCTCTACAAAAAAAAAAAAAAAAAAAATAAAAAACTTAGCCGGATGTGGTGGCACATGTCTGTAGTACCAGCTACTTGGGAAGCTGAGGCAGAAGGGTCGCCTGAGCCCAGAAGGTCAAGGCTGTGGTGAGCTGTGATTGCACCACTGTACTCCAGTGTGGGTGACAAAGTGAGACCCCCAACTCAAAATAATAATAATAATAATCATCTATTTGTGGCTAGGGGATGTTATCAGAGTTTCTTTCCCTTCCCCTAAGGAGATTAACTAAAGGAAGCACTAAGAAGAAATGCCCTAGAGCAGAGGTCAGCAAACTTTTTCTATAAAGGGCCGGATAGTCAATATTTTTGGCTTTGTGGCCCATACAGTCCCTGTTGTAACTACTCAACTTTGCTGTTGTAGCATGAAAGCAGCCACAGACAATATGTAAACAAATGAGGTGGCTGTGTTCCAATATAACTTTGCAAAAACAGGCGGCAAGCCAGATTTGGCCTGTGTCCATAGTATGCCAACTCCTGCCCTAGATCTAAAAAGGATTATTTTCAGACAAGGTACCCGTACACAGGCTTTAAGTGAGGAAAATGTACTAGAGTGTCCCATAAGATGTACAAGGCAGAGTCATCTGGATCAGGATCAGTTATCTGGACTCTTCAGAATTTTGCGTTTTCATTTTCCATTAATTTTCCAGGTAAAAGTTACTACTAAAAACTCTAATTGTGTTTTGGCTGAAATTAAGAGAAAAAGACTTTTTTCCACATTTCTCTGAGGATAGATTAGAAAAGACTGGATGTGGAGAAGCAGGGGGAGGGGAGGCTGTTGGCAGCAGCTTTTATACCAGCACCAAGACCCAAGAAATGCAGGGATAATGGCACAGAGTGGAAGGCCAGAAATCAAGTCCAGCCACAGATACCAGACACTTCTTTCCATCACACAGTACATCTCAACCTGGCACTGTCTCCCAGCTTAGTAAAAACTTAAGCCTCCAAGAAGCAGTGTCCAGAATGTTGCAGAAGTTCAGCTTTGGAAAAATGTAGCTGCTCTGGACCTAACCTTCTTTCCTAGGAATTGCTTTGTTAATTTTGGTCCTGTTTAATGGAGATAAGGAAGAGAAAAAGGCAAATACTTGTATGAAAGCCAGTTAATGTTTGGTGGGTTGAAATGAAATGATTGCCATTGTTAACCAAGCAGCAAAACTATCCAAGTAGTGGCAGCGTTCAAACAACAGAAACAAGTTAATAACCAGCTTCTCCTAAAAGGGGACCACCTTAATAGCAATTTTGTTGGGTAATGATAAATATAACAACATGAAACATGATGAGGAACAGTTTTCAATTAATGCCATGTAATTAAATATGATAATGCCATACAAGGCAACTGAAATTATCTATTGGACCCCAATGTCTATATGGATTTTTTTAAGTCTTTTTAAAAATGAGTAAATGTTTTAACTGCTAAACACTTTCATAGGACTCAGTTACATCACTCTGAATTATTGGGGTATAATTAATTTCAAAGTTAGATGAAAAACTAAAATGATTTCCCTTAGACCAGATAGCCTTGCTCTGTTCTCAGACTTAAATTAACACTGGGTAGGAATCTTGAAAATATGTGTTAATGGTCATATGAAAGACTGGATTAAATGTGTAAACAAATCAAAGAAAATTCACAGACACTACGAGGAAAAATCTTGATGTGCTTAAGGAGGTCAGGGACATTCTCCTTTGTTTATAGACAACACTTATGAAGAGATGCAGTACATCAAATCAATTCAACAAATACCTCCTGGGCACCTAATATCTGCTCTGACCCTATGAGGCCTCAAAGAGCTCACAACAGTTAAGAAGGTCAGGAAGAATGGTGGATGCAGAATAGAAGCAGGAGTTGCCAGTTTTCCTCAGGGAAAAAGCTATTTATAATTTTCCCCAAAGTCTTCAGATTTCCAATAGAAATGTTCACGAGTCACAGGCAGGAGAGTAGAATGACAGGTCTCAAACTCAAGATGAATTAAGCTGGGTATAGTAGCATGCTCCAGTAATCTGCTACTCAAGAAGCTGAGGTGGGATGATCACTTGAGGCCAGGAGTTAGAGACCAGACTGGGCAACATAGTGAGACACCATCTCATTAAAAAAAAAGACAGCCAGGCTCGGCCTGTAATCCCAGCACTTTGGGAGGCTGAGGTGAGTGGATTGCCTGAGCCCACGGGTTCAAGACCCGCCTGAGCAACTTGGCAAGACCTCATCTCTACAATAAATAAAAAATTAGCCAGGCGTGATAGCGTGTGCCTGCACTTCCAGCTACTTGGAAGGCTGAGGCGGAAGGATCGCCGGAGCCCAGCAGATCGAGGCTGCAGTGGCTGGGAGTGGTCACTGTACTCCAATCTGGGTGTCAGAGTGAGACTCCAACTAAATAAAAAAAAAAAAGACAAAGATGAATCATATCAAATGATACAGCGAAAAGGGTAATAGCCTGGGAACTAGGAGACCTATATTCTAGATTCTAGTCCTGACTCTTATAGCACCTAGATATAAAATTGGCTTCATCTCAAATACTCTCATGGCCCTTGTCTTTTTTAAAAAGATAAATTTTAAGTTGGAATATTTGTTCTCACAGGTCTGTTATAATGCTAAACATAAGTATTATTACATATATTCTCTTATTTAATCCTCACAGCTTCACAGTAAAGTTGTGATTGGTTTCCCTATTTTACAGATGAAGAAACTGAATCATAAAAATTTAGTATGCATCCAAATTAATACTAGTCTGAAAGTGGTGGAGCTGAGTTACAAATTCAAATACACTGGTTCCAAAGCTTGTGTTCTTCCTACCACAAAGAAACCTTTGGATGTGACTCTTAAGTATCACAAGAATGTTCAAAGATGTGACAAATTTGAAAGTCAAAATATGGAATATCAAGAATTATATTAGATACTAGACAGAATAGACAACATAAAGGAGGAAGAGATGAAGACAAATGTGTCATAGGTGGAGAAGGGCTCAGTGATAGAAAGCAGAGACCTGAAGTCTTATATATTCCATAATATCCTGAAGAGACTTAGGAACCACTAATTTTTAATGTGAAAACATTATGCCATAGAGGTTGTGGGGAAACAGGTACTTTCCTGCTCTGCTTTACTGCTGATGGGTATTAAGCTGCATAATATCTTTGCGAGACAAATTGGCATTATGTTAGCAAGTTATAAGATATAAATATTCCTTGATTCAGCTATTCCATTTCTATGAATTTAGTCACATATTTATGCACAAAAAAAGTAAACACAAAGATATTCACTGTATATAGCAACAAAAGACTCAGGTGTCTACTACTAATAGGTCAATTAAATATAGGTTGAGCTGGGCTCAGTGGCTCAGCCTGTAATCCCAGCGCTTTGGGAGGCTGAGATGAGTGGATTGCCTGAGCCCGCGGGTTTGAGACCCGCCTGGGCAACTTGGCGAGACCTCATCTCTACAATAAATCAAATATTAGCCGGGCATGGTTGCGCGCGCCTGTAATTCCAGCTACCTGGAAGGCTGAGGCAGAAGGATTGCCGGAGCCCAGCAGGTCGAGGCTGCGGTGGCCGGGAGCGTGCCACTGCACTCCAGTCTGGGTAACAGGGTGAGATTCCAACTCAAAAAAAAAAAAAAATATATATATATATATATATGTATATATATATATATAGGTTGATATATATATATATATATATATATATAGGTTGATACATTCCTCAAATAAAATGCTATGTTGTCATTAAAAAATATTAAATCAGGTCCTCTAAATGTA
>CAUYQG010163918.1:0-54967 GCA_963574415.1 Tarsius wallacei
TAATTCCAGCTACTTGGAAGGCTGAGGCGGAAGGATCGCCGGAGCCCAGCAGGTCGAGGCTGCGGTGGCCGGGAGCGGCCACTGCACTCCAGTCTGGGCGACAGAGTGAGACTCCAACTCAAAAAAAAAAAAAAAAAGAAACACAGTCACTATATCTTACATCTCTAAAATTTCACACTAAGCAAGAATGAAGTAAAAAACTTAGGAAATTAAAGAAGGAAATTCTGTTTTTGCAAATTCTCACTATGCACAAAAGCTACTCACCATTTCATGTTGTGTTTCTCATGTTTTATTCACCAAGGGATAAAAGGAAAAACACAGTTGATTTTGAGAAAAAGAATCATAAAGCTAAAGAAGTAACTAACATATACTTTTGTTTTGAAATAGGACTGCATTCAAAACTTAGGAAAAAGATAGCCACTGACTACTTTTCTAAAAAAGAAGAAGCAATTGAAAGGACACACTCAATTTTCTTTTACTACTTATACTGGCATCTGGCAACCCTTAAAATCATAATTTGCTTACTAAGACTAAAATATAAACCAACGAGTTAAAGGCACTACTTTTGTTGTCCTGGTTTTTGGTTGAATCAAAATAACAGCCTATATTTAGGTTCTCATATAAGATAATATTATGTAAATCCAGGTAGAATCCTCTGGGAGCTTGATCACCTCCACCACCATCACATTGTCTTCCTCATCCCACTAACTGGCACCTTTAATTTTCCTAGAAAAAATTGTCAACAAAAGTTAAAGTTACAAATTAGCATAGCCTTGGATGTTTAAGACACCTTCTGGATATACAATGTATTAAAAAAACTACTCTGAAAAATCTGTCCATGTTTCTGACTAAACCCCCAAAATACTCTTTTTTTTTTTTAAGACATGGGATACAATTTAGGATAAGGTACATAAATGGTCATCATAAAGGTGAAGTTTGGGTCTCGAGTGATCCTCATTTCACCTAGTATGGAATCAGGTACACTTATTAATATTATTAATATTATGTATCTCCCCACTCCCTTCCCTGAAGTGTCACGCTACTATCAATCCCTTTCTTGTAGTATTACAATAAACTTTCAGGGTCCGCTATTGAGTGAGAACAAGTGGCATTCAGTTCTTTGTTTTTCGTGATAGATCACTGTGTATGATAGACTCTAAATCCATCCAAGGTGCTGCAAAGACCATAATTTTGTCCTTCTTTATGGCTGCATAGTATTCCATCATGTATATGTACCGCATTTTTTTTTATTCAGTCCATTTTCGATTGGCAACATGGTTGGTTCCATGTTTTTGCTATTGTGAATAGTGCTGCAATAAATATGTAAGCATAGGTCTTTTTGGTAGAATGATTTCAGTTCCTCCAGGTACAAAGGAGGATTTCCGAGTCATATGGAAAGTCGATTTTTAGATCTTTTAGAATTTGCCACACTGTTTTCCACAGAGGTTGTACTGATTTACACTCCCACCAACAGTGTAGAAGTGTTCTCTTTTCTCCACCTCCTCTCCAGCATCTGGTATCAGTACAAGAACAGACAAACAGACCAACTGAACAGGATAGAAACCTCAATTTCCTAACCAACTCATCTTCAACAAAGTCTCCACCAAAAACCACTGGGGAGAGGAGAATCTATTCAGTAAATGGTGCCGGGAAAACTGGCTGACTACATGCAGAAGAATTAAACAGGACCCCTATCTATCACCATACCAAAAAAAAAAAATCAACTCTAAATGAATTAAATAACTAAACATGAAACCTCAAACTATAAGAATCTTAGAATATGCAGGAGACACCCTTACAGATATTGGAATTGGCAACCAATTCCTAATCAAAATCTCCAAAGCTCATGCCATAAGAAATAAGATACACTAGTTGGATCTCATCAAACTGAAAAGCTTCTGCAAAGCAAAAGAAACCATCAAGAGAATGGGGAGACAGTCCACAGAATGAGAAAAAAAAATTGCCACCTGTATATCTGACAAAGGCCGAACATCCAGGATCTACAAGGAACTCAAACATGTGAAAAGGAAAATTTTATTATGCCGCTTTATAAAATGGGCAAAGAACTTGAATAGGCACTTTTCAAAAGAAGACACACAAACAACCAACATATACTTGAAAAATATTCAGCCTCATTAATCATGGGAGTAATGCAAATCAAAACCATACTGAGATACTACCTAACTCCAGTCAGCATGGCCAACATTAATAACTCAAAAAATGAACGTACTCTTGTTAGAAAAGATTTGATTCATTTCAGTGTCAGCAATAATTTTCCTGAGTTGATATGAATGGGGGAAATATGGAAAGAAGATAGATAAAAGAGTGGTTATTGTGTTTAATCTAATTTGAAGGTCATTTCCTGAAATCAGCTTTGCTATGCCTTTTAGGTAAATTACTTAAATTTTCTGAGTCTAAAGTTCTATAATTATAAAATGGAGTGAAACCCATCCATCTTACATGATTTTTGTTAATATTAGGTGTAATTTATATCAAGAACCTAGCACAGCTCTTCGTATCTGGTAAATGTTCAGTGAACTATAGCTAAATTTATTCTTTTTATCATCCATTTAAAAATATTACGAATTCACCTAATTTTCCCTACCAATCTTAAATATATGGAAATTTTCTGATTAAATATAAACTATTTTTTAACTTTATGTATAAAGGCAACCAAAAAATGGAATTCATTTATTTTTTTAAAATGTGTATTTTTGTATGTTTAACCTTAGGTCACCATCAAAGGACTCTATTTGATGCAATACACCAATCAAGTTGCTTCTTCCATTGCTCAAAACAGTTTTTGAACTTTTCAATTTTGATGCCTTTTAGTGTTTCTGCTATCTTTTGTTTCGCCTCTCTTACATTGGCAAAATGTTTCCCGTTGAGGACTTTTTTCATCAGGGAAACAAAAAAACAAAAAAAAAGTCACTTGGGGGGAGATCAGGTGAATAGGGAGCATGGGGCACAGGGCTTATGCCTTTGTTGTTCAAAAACTGCTGAACATTCAGGGCAGTGTGAGCAGGTTTGTAAAAATCACCCATCATGAAATGGACAAAGGTATTGAAAGAATCTCTAAAAAAGAAGTTCACGAAAACCAAATGCAGCTTCTCACAACAACGCTATCTGGTACACTGAGGCTGATGGGTTCCTAGAACACTTACATAACAGGGGAAGCTTGAATTACAAGGGGTACAGTGATTTTTTTTTTTCTTTAGTTAAAATCTCACTCAGTTGCCGGGGCTGGAGTGGTGTCACACTCACAGCTATCCTAGAGTCTACCTGCTGGGCTCAGGCAATCCTTCCGCCTCAGCCTTTCAGGTAGCAGAAACTAAAGGCGCGCGCTACCACGCTTGGCTCATTTTTTATTCATTGTAGAGACTAGGTCTCGCCAAGTTGCCCTGGCTGGTCTCGAACCCGTGGGCTCAGGCAATCCACTCGCTCTGGCCTCCCAAAGTGCTGGGATTGCAGACTAAGCCACTGAGCCCTGCAAAACAGAGAATTTTTTGTGTGTTCTTAAAATGTCTGCTTTCATCACTGATATCTTGTCAAACAGCAACTTACAAGAATAGAAATAAGACATTTCTGTTTTTTCTTCAAGTATTTATTACATTTGTTCTTTTCAACATTTAGCTATAAAAATGATTTGTGTGAGTTGGAAGTTAAGAGTGATAGCTTAATTTCTCAAAAATTAAACAATTCCCCAAATATATGCAAATGGAAGTGAGATGCAAATGTGATGGGAGATGTAAAATGCTGTTAGTGATATTAAAAAGGCTATTATTTTAATAAATTAAAGATTGATGCTATTAGCATTGTCAACAAGAGACATTTAAGAACAGAACCCTCTACACTATCTGTATACCTAATCCCAAATAAACCGTGGAAGTGACTAGACCAACCAAAGTTCTCATGACATTACTTCCAAGGACAATCACCAATGTATGAAAAGAGACCCTATTTTAAAAAATGAATGTCACAGACATACTGATCTGTATATTCTTGCCTTTTAACATAGCATTTTAAAAATGCACTTCTAGTTCTTGTTTTCCATTTCATGTACATAACAAAGATTTTACATAACAGCACTATAATGACATTGCACTAGAGACAGTTTCAGTTTTATTCATTTCACTAGCTGACATTCCTTTTAGAAAAACAGCCGTTTTGATGACCAACATAAAAAATATCACATATTAAATATGAACATATGAGAAGCTCAGAGCAACCTCTTTGTCATATTTGTCGGGAACTGAGAATTTCCTTCGGAGTTCTTGCAGCTCAGGGCAGATATAAATGTGCAGTTCCTCAGTTTGAGAAGTCATTAATATTCAAAACTGTAATGGGCATTTAGAAAAACTACAATCTGGGATTTAGGCTATTGTACCAGAATTAGATTAGATACTTTGAATATTTCTCTTATGGAAATATAGAATATGTTTTCTTTTTAGAATTCTGAAGAAATCCCTAAGAAGGGAATAACAGTAAAATAAGTTTGAATTATACATATTGAACTTATTTTTCCTTTTTCATCAAAATTTTTTCAACAATTAATTAGTAGATATTTCAGAGTTACGCACAGCATGGTAGATAAAAACTGAGGAATGTTATCAGTTCCCCTACATTTGAGATGATCTGTCATATTTTGATATATGAGGACATACCTGGAAACCAGAATGTTCTCCTTTCTTGAATTACTTTGAATACAATTTTAGAGAATTTGGCCTATTGCAGAAGTCAGCCATGCTGAAAAATGAAATCTTCTGTGAGAATACACAAACACACACACACACGCACACACACACACACACACACAAATATACGATATTATAGTAGTTTACTACAATTATTTTAGTGTTTTTCTTAACTCATCACCTACCTTAGTAATTCACAGTCAAGTAGAATCTAGGAATTTTCCATCCTACTCTAGGATAAATGTAAGAGAAAAACAATGAGAACTGTTCAGTGTACATGTATTAGAAAAAAAATTAAAATTGACATGACATCACCAAAGTGATGACAAAACTGTTAGAATTCTTAATTAGTTTTAAAATGTGAATTTTTTTTAATGGATTGGATAATTTCAACAATATTAAAAATAAACTTGTATACATCAAGGACTATAGAAAAAATAAGTTTAATATACAGACAGTAAGTCATAATTCTCACACTCTTCATTCCAAATTTAACCATTCTTTGAAAGATGCAGGCTTATGATAATTTGTCCAGCCTCTTGACAAAATGTTGCAATGGCCCTATACAGTCTCATAAAAAAAGAAACTTATCCACAGAAAGACATAAATTGAAGGTGACAAATTTACAATGAATTTTTTGCACAGAAGAAGCATATGTTTAAATGTTTTCATATTCATATTATAAAACTACTAAGATCTAGTTGGCTAAAACCTCAAAAGAAAATGCAACACAACAAAAATAAGTAAAAAGCTTCTGCACACCAAAAGGAATAATCAACAGAGCTAATAGGCAACCTACCAAATGGGAGAAGATACAAACTATACAGTTTACAGTGGACTAATATCCAGAATATATGAATAACTCAAACAAATCAGAAAGAAAAAAGCAAATAACCCCGTTAAAAAGTGTACAAATGACATAAACAGACATCTTTCTATAGAAAATAAGCAAATGTCCAACAAACATATAAAAAATTCTCAACATCACTAGTTGTCAGAGAAATGCAAATTAAAGCCACAGCAAAATACCACCTTTCACTAGCGAGAATGGCCATTATTTAAAAGTCAAAAAACAATGGATGCTGACGCGGATGCAGAAGAAATGGAACACTTACGTACTGTTGGTGGGAGTGTAAATTAGTACAGCCTCTATGGAAATCAGTATGGGGATTTCTCAAAGTACTAAAAGTATATCTACCATTTGACCCAGCAATCCCACTACAAGGTATCTATCCAATGGAACAGAGGAATTTATGTTAAAAAGATTTTTGCACCTGTATTTCCATCAGAGCACAATTCATAATTGCAAAGATGGTGAATCAACCTAAAAGCCCATCAACTGACAAGTGAGTAATGAAAATGTGGTACATGTACACTATGGAATACTATTCAGCTATCAAAAAGAATGAAATCCTAGTTTTTGCAGCAACTTGAATGGAATTGGAGAGCATCTTCCTAAGTGAACTAACTCAGGAACGGAAAACCAAACACCACATCTTCTCACCTACAAGCGGGAGATAAACTAAGAGTATGCAAAGGCATAGAGAATACTATAATGAACTTTGGAGACTCAGAATGGGGAAGGTGGGAAGGAGTAGAAAGTCAAAAAATCGCCTGTTGGGAATAATGTGCACGAGTAAGGGTGATAGGTACACCACAATACAATACAGTCATGTATTCAAAAACTATTTGTACCCCCTAAGACTATTGAAATAAAGAAAAAAGATTTGTGATAATTTATGTTCATATTAAGGTTAACTGAAAGTGTCTTTCAAGATTATATAATCATAAGATAAAACGCCTTATAATATTGAGGAGACAATTTTTTTTGTTTTGTTTTGTTCTGTTTGTTTTGAGTTGGCGTCTCACTCCGTCGCCCAGACTGGCGCGCAGTGGCCGCTCCCGGCCACCGCAGCCTCGACCTGCTGCGCTCCGGCGATCCATCAGCCTCAGCCTTCCAAGTAGCTGGAACTACAGGCGCACGCTACCACGCCCGGCTAGTTTTTTTTTTTTTTTGATTTATTGTAGAGATGAGGTCTCGCCAATTTGCCCAGGCGGGTCTCGACCCCGCGGGCTCAGGCAATTCACTCACCTCAGCCTCCCAAAGCGCGGGGTTACAGGCTGAGCCACCAAGCTCAACTGAGGAGGCAATTTTTTGAGGAGGAAGAGGAGAAAGGAAAGAAAGAAAATAAAAAGAGAAAGAAAGTGGACTTTATTTACTAAGTACATATGAATGAGAAGGAGAAACAGTTATCACGGAAATAAAATTTTAGCTTTAGTCTTCTGCAAGATAACTGAAGAAGAAAATATGCCTTGAATTGCTCAACAGGATGCTACATTTTAGCCCTATTCTGAATATTTACAGAATAGATAGAAGAAAATAAAGCTTATTTTAAAAGATTATTAGATATCTGGTATTTGATAATATTTGCTTCTTCAATCAAATCTGATTGCCAGTAGCTAATATTAAAAACATGCAATCTTTTCCTATTTTCTCATAATTATTTATTGTTTTCATGAAATAAAACTATAGATGTACAAAAACCAGCTGTGCTTCTTTGTTAGAAGCCCATATATTATACAACATCAGAATTGATCATGACAGGTTATTGATTATTGTCTTTACTCCAAAGATAAAAAATATTTTAACAGTATGAAAAATAATATATTGAGATGAGGACACTAAAGCTAAAAAAAAAAAAAAAATGAGAAACATGATTACCAATTGGATTACTTTTTAAAATGTAAAATAATATGATTTGCTAAAGTTTGTGCAACTCCCAATACCAGAATTTTATTATAATTGATATTTTGAGGTATTTTTTAAAATGTTAAAATTTGGTTGTGAGGGAAATTATGTTTATATTCTTATTATTTGGATTGAATCAAAGAACTAATCATAACTGTTTTTCAGGAAATAGAAGTATTTCCCACAGATTTAAATAAAAAATAATTTTGTTTCTCTCTAATTTAAATTTTAAAATAAATACTTTTGTCTATTTATTTTGGCTACTAACAGTGAATGATAAATAGCATTAATTATTTTTACCAGTTCTGAGTTTGCTTCTCTGATCTATGCTATGATTTTAACAGATTAACAATGCTAAATGTTTTCTAGAGTTTTCTGTAGCATGGTCACTTAAACCTTTGATAAACTTGGATTCCTGTTTGTTCTAGTTGGTATGAACAGAGATTACTATCATAATAGAAAATCAAGAAGTATATCAGATTATGCACATTTTCCATATTCTATAGCTAATTTCCTCTAATTGTATTTTTAATTTAAATAATCATCTAAATTATTTTGTATCTTTTTTCTTCAAAAAATGTTAAGATTCTGAAATTTACCTATGATTTAGTCCAGTGGCCTCAAATCTTTTTGGCATCAGGGACCGGTATCACGGAAGACAATATTTCCATGGATATAGGGTGGGGGCGGAGGGGATGTGCAGTGAAACCTCACTGCTAACATCAATCTGTATTTGCAGCCACCCACCCCAGATCATCAGCACTACACTCTTGTAAGGTGTGGGCAACCTAAATCTCTCGCATGCACAGTTCACATAGATCTTTTGTGGGCAGAGTTTGTGCTCCATGAGAATCTAATACCCCAGCTGATCTAACAGAAAATGGAGTTCAGGCAGTAATGCAAGCAATGGGTAACGGTGGTAAACACAGAAGAAACTTTGCTTGCTTGCCTGCCCCTCACCTCCTGCTGTGTGACCTGATTCCTAACAGGTTACTGACCGTTGCCAGTCTGTGTCTCAGGGCTTGGGAACCCCTGATTGCTTATTGATTTACTTTTCTAAAACTCTTCCGATGAATGAATAAACCATATTGTATTTATCCATCTTACTGATGTGTGAGCTGTTACCATATTTGAATATTATAAACAAATACACGAAGAAAATTATTGTTCATATATTTTGAGGAACATATAGAGAAAGTTTGCATAAATATGTAGGAGAAAAGATACTACATCAGAAAACTCGTAGGTCTTAAAATTTGTTAAATAACAAAAAACTGTTTTCTGAGTTGATTGAAGCAGCTTACTAATCAAAGGGGTATGAAAACACTAGGTGCCTACAACATTGCCAGTAGTTTTATCCATTACACTTTTAAATCTTTGCCATCCTGGTAGATGAAAAATTGTAAATATCATCTTTTTAATTTGCATTTTATGATTATTAACAGTATTGAAAACTTCTTAATGTGTTTATTGACTATTTGTATTCATTCACATGTGAAGAATTTATTCCAGTCCTGGTTCTCTCTTTTTTTATCATTGATTGGTGGAAACTCCCTATATAATAAATACTGATCTATTGTATGGGGGGGGTCCCGCAAAAAACCTAGAATTATCTTTTGGAGGATGGGCCCCTTGTAATCAGGCTTTCTCCACTAGGTAAGTGTTCTAGGAACCCATCAGCATCAGTGTGCCTGGTAGCATTGTTGTGAGAGTCTACATTCAGCTTTCAGCGAAATTTTTGGAGATTATTTCAGTGTATTTGCCCATTTCATGATGGGTGATTTACCCAAATAACCTTCCCACACTGCACTGAATGTTCAGCAGTTTTTAACCCCAAACAGCATGACCCCATGCCCTACCCTCCCTATTCACCTGATCTCACCCCTATTCACCTGATCTCACCACCTCCCCCTACATGAAAAATGTCCTTGTAGGGAAATGTTTTTCCACTGAAGAAGAGGTGAAATGAAAAACGGCAGGAGCACTAAATGGCATCAAATTTGACGAACTCAAAAACTTTTTGAGCAGTGGAAAGAGAGTCTTGATAGGTGTATTGCATCAAACAAAGAGTACTCTGAAGGTGATTGAAGTTTAAACAAGTAAGAATAAATACACTTTTTTATAAACAAATTCCAGGTTTGGGGGATCCTCTCATGTATAAGTTTCCTCACATGTGAAATTTATTTTAAGGTTTCACATTTTTATAATAGTCAATTTCATTTCTATTATTTATGTTTAATGCTTCCACCTCTTTCTTTCAGAAGTCATTCTTTGCCATAAATTATTGAAGGCAATTTTCTATAATGCATGCTGAAATATAAACAGTTTTGAATTTCACATATAAATCTTTGACCTAGAATTTAGATTTTTTTGATTGAGGTAAGTGTCCAATTTTTTATATGTATTTTCCATTATATCAGCTTTTTTTGTTGTTAAAAAATGCTCTCCTAGTTCCACTGCTCTGCAGTACTATTTAATCATGCTTTAGTTACCTGTGTATGTATGAATGTATATCTGAATTTTCTGTCACACACAATCCATGGTTAGCCTCAAACAAAAACCATACAGTCTTTATTACCATAGACATAACCTTAGTGTCTGTATCAGATACAATATTTTTATTCTTCTTTATGACTAAACTGACACTCTTTGTCTTTTACATTTCCCTGTACATTTTTGGATCAGTTCATCAATTGCACAAAAATGTATTGGGTTTTGAATAGTGTTCTATTAAATCTAAAATTAAATTGTGAAGTACTGGAATTCTTAAAGACTAGATATTTCAATATACAGTCATACACTGCTTAATGATGGGAATATCTTCTAAAAATGCATTGTTAGGCAATTTTGTCATTGTGTGAACAACAGAGAGTGTACTGACACATCCTAGATGGTAGAGTCTCCTACACACTTAGGCTATATGAGAGAACGTATTGCTCCTAGGTTATCATTTATACATAATGTTACTGTACTAAATACTCTAGACAATCATAACAAAATGTTAAGTATGTGTGTATCTAAACATATCTAAAGATAGAAAAATAAAGCCAGGTGTGTGGTTCACACCTGTCATCCCAGCACTTTCAGAGGTGGAAGTGAGAGGACTGCCTGAGCCCAGGGGTTCAAGACCAGCCTGGGCAACTTGGAAAGACCTTATCTCTATAGTAAATCAAAAAATTAGCCAGGCTTGGCAGCATGTGCCTGTACTTCCAGCTACTCAGAAGGCTGAAGCAGAAGGATTGCCTGAGCCCAGCAATCTGAGACTGTGGTGACTCCAGCCTGGGCTACTGAGTGAGACACCAACTCGAAAAGAAAAAAAAAAGAAGGAAAGTTACAGCAAAATATGATATAAAAGGTAAATATGGTACACCTGTTTAGGACATTTACCATGAATAGAGCTTGCAGGACCAGAAGTTGCTCTGAGTGAGTCAGTGAGTGAGTGAAGAGTGAGTGTAAAGGCCTAAGATATTACAGTGTACCACTGTAAACTTTATAAACAATGTACACTTAGGCGATCCTGCATTTGTTTAAAAATTTTTTTCTTCAAGATTAAATTAACTTTAGTTTACTGCAACTTTACTTTTTAATTTTTAACTTTTTTGATTTCTTTGTAATAAGACAGCAAAAAAAAATATTTTACAGATAAACAAACATTTTATACCCTTATTCTATACCCTTTTTTCTATTATTATTTTTTATTTATATTTTTGCTTTTTAAACTTTTTTGTTAAAAACTAAGGTACAGCCGGGCTGGGTGGCTCAGCCTGTAATCCCAGCGCTTTGGGAGGCTGAGGTGAGTGGATTGCCTGAGCCCGCAGGTTCGAGACTTGCCCGGGCAACTTGGCGAGACCTCATCTCTACAACAAATCCAAAAATTAGCCAGACATGGTAGCGCACGCCTGTAATTCCGGCTACTGGGAAGGCTGAGATGGAAGGATCCCCTGAGCCCAGCAAGTGGAGGCTGCCGGGACCATGAGCATGCCACTGCACTCCAGTCTGGGCGACGTGAGACTCCAACTCAAAAACAAACAAACAAACAAACAAACAAAAAACTAAGGTACAAACACACACATTAACCTAGGCCTACAGAGAGTCAGAATCATCAATATCACTATCTTTCACTTCCACGTCTTTTTCCACTGAAAAATCTTCAAGGGAAATAAAATGCATAGAGCTATTATCTCCTATAATAGCAATGTCTTCTTCTGGAATATATCTCTCCTGAATAATCTGCTTGAAGCTGATCTACAGTTAACCTTTTTGTATTATTAGTAGGAGTATACTCTAAAATAATCATTAAAACAACACAGAAGAACTGATACAAAATATTTTAATATTCATTCACATAGATGTTGAAATAAGTATAGATGTATGTGGACATGGATTTATATATATATATATATATATATATATATATATATATATATATATATATATATACACACATGGGTTTTCTGACTCTATCCATTGAGACATTCTAGAAGCAGTGACCAATTCAAGATTAATGAATATCCAGCACTCCATCTTAGATTCTGAATATTATTCTCCAATAAAAGGATATAGGATTATTGAAAGAATTGGCTACTTGTAGAGCTGGGGAAGAGAAAACATGTGATGATCCGGCAACATCTTGTGGTATCATAAAGTCAGAAAATGACAAAAACAAAGAAATAGAAGAAAGAATGCATGTCAAAAGAACATAAAACAGAGGAGATTATCTGAAAGAACTTACATTGGCCATACCTAGAAAAATCTGAGATACCAAAAAGAAAGAGAGTAATATATATATATATATATATATATATATATATATATTATATATTACGTATATATATATATATTCAACTGACTTCTGTAAAAATTCAAAGGCAGTTCTGTGTAGTAAGGAGCATATCTTCAACAATGGATAGAAGAACAGTTGAGCATCCTTATTAAAAATAGAACTTTAATTCATACTTATTTCATATATAAAATGTAACTGAAAATGGATCATGACAACAAATATAAAACCTGAAACTAATTCTAGAACTAACAGGAAAAAATCTCTGTGGCAATGATTAAGCAAATATTTCATAGACAAACACGTTCCTATAAGAAAAAAAGAAATAAATTGTACTTCATCAAAATTAGACACTCTGCTAGGAGAATAAAAAGACAAGCCATTCTATGGGGAAAATACTTTCAGGTTACATACTAGATGAAGGCCTTGGATCCAGAGTATCCAAAGTCTTAGCAAAACTCAGTAATAGGCATGCAAACAACCTACTAAATATGGACAACAGATATTTCACCCACAAAGATATACAGGGCTCAATAAACACATGAACATATATATACTCAACATCATCAGTCATCAGGGAAATATGAACTAAGACATCGTTAGATTCTACCACAAAGCTAATTGAATGACTTAAAACACACACACATAAAAGTAAGACACCAAGTGTTTTGAGTCTGTGAGAATACAGAACAACTGGAACTCTCATACATTGGTTAGAAATGCATATAGCATATAGCACAGTTGGCTTGGAATAAAGTTTGACACATTCAACTAAAGGTAAAGATATACTTATCATATGGCACAGCAATTTCACACCCAGGTATTCATACAAGTAAATAAAAATTTTGTTCACAAAAACCTGTGTGCAAACATGTATATTAACTTTGGTCATAGTTGCTAAACAGGTCAAATGTTCCTCAACTGGTGAATAAATAAATAAATTTTGGTACATTCCATACGATAATGCAATATCCATACCATAATGCCACCCCTCAATAAAAAGAAGCAAATTACTGATCTATGCAACAACATGAATGAATCTCAAATACGTTATGCTGAGTAAAAGAAGTTAGAATCAAAAAGTTTATATCCTTGAATGTGACATTCTAAAACAAGCAAAACAATAGTGAAAGCAGAGAAGTTGCTTGGGGCTCACCATGTTGGGAAAAGGTGACTGCAAAGCGGAACTGTAGAAGTTAGGGGAAGGTTTTGATAGTGGTTACGTGACTGCAAGCATCTGATGAAACTTGCAGAAATGTACTCTCAAAATAGTGAAATTTTATCAAATATAAATTCCTTAATTTTTAAAAAGGAAAAGCACTGAACTAGTCATCCTTCTCTTAGTTTGTGTGTGTGTGAGAAAATGTAAGATTTCAGCATTTACTTTAGCTTGAAAATGGCATCTTAAATTAAGCTTTTTGATAAAAAATGTTAAACCCCATGAAATTTTATTAAAAATACATTTTTCTGTACATATTTCCTTCAGTGAATAAAGATGAAGAATGATTATTTCCTGAAATAATTCAGTCTTAAGGATACTCATGGATGATAAATTTTAATTAATAAATACTAAAGTTAATAAGCCAGCATTAACAAATGATTAGTGCAAAAAGTGTCCTGTAATGATGTTTGCAAATTGAAGCTGGAAATGAAGTTTTACTAATAAGAAGTGAATATCAAACTGTATTATTCCCAAAACTTTATCAGACAAAAATGCAAATAAGTTAGAAGTTAATGTTTAAAAAAAGTACAAATATTGATAATGATATACTGGTCATGTTTTCTTTGTTTTATGGGAAAATTTCTACTGGTGTTAAATGACTATAAAGCATAAGATATTTATGAACATGGTAATGATGTAAATACAGGTGATAAATCCACTCTTAGTAATAGCGTGAAAAGGTGTTCTGTTAACTGTTCTTGAACAGCCTGCATTTATCAGTAAGCAAAAGGTCCAAGGCCATTTACTCAATTAAAGAGGGATTGCTTAGATAGAAAACCATGCTCGTCGACCAGATAACAATAAAAGCCTTTTAAAATAACTATTGTAGTGCTATTTTATCCCTGCATATCCTGTTTTATCATCGTCAAGAGATATCCAACTCCAGATTAAGCACAGTGGCAATAATAAATGCTTTATCTCCAGTTACCTTAAAAAAAAAAAAAAAAGTTTTAGGCTTGCACAACGGATCAAACCTATAATCCTAGCACTTTGGGAGGCCAAGGTGAGAGAATTGCCTGAGCCCACGGGTTCGAAACCAGCCTGGGCAACATGGTGAGACCTCAAATGTTTATTTATCCCACTATTTTATTGACTAATTTAGCAAAATACAATGTATGAATAATTAGTAATACATATAACAGTCTTTATTAAATTTAGGATAAATAGTTAAATATTTTGTGAAAATATTTACAGTCATTTATATAAATACATGGTTTATTATTATAATTGACTGATAGAAGTTATTGAGAATATTATATACCATGTGAATATATACACATTATCACTCTAAAATAAAGCAAATCAAATATTCTAAAACATATCTAACCCAAATATTTTAGATATGCCATTCTAGAACTATAATTTCCCTTATCTTATAAGTTGAAGGGTCCATACTAAAATTGTTTTTAGGGCATCCCCCTCGGGTCCCCTCCCACTCCGAGAGCTTTTCTGTCCTTTCAATAAATTCTGCTTTCTAAATATATATACATATGTTTTTATTTTCTTCTAATTTCTAGAAATATATATTTGTAAAAGAGTCTTCTTTTTCTCTGAAGATTGTGCAACCTTACCTGCAAGTATCTTGGGAGATTTGTTTAATATTAATAATGAAATGTATTTCATTATTAATTATAAAATTATTTTGTTCTTTTTATTAGCATTTATGGCAAGTTATAAACATTAATAGAAAAGTTTTTATTTCATCCATTTGGTTTTATTTTAAATATATAGTGCTGTTTACAGTTTCTCATTTCTCTCTGTTTCTGTCTCTCTCTCTCTCTTCCCCTCATTTTCTCTTTCTTCATCCCTTTCCTCCCTTCCTTATATCTCTCTATATCTATTTCTACCTTTATCTCTATTTCTAATTACTATTGTATCTAAAATGACAGTAAACTCCTCTCTTTGAGTTCTTGAATCAGGCTCTTTCAATCAGACATATGTTTGCTGTTCCACTCATTTTCTCTTAAACACTGCCTAGTATTCTGAACACTCATTTTATTGTCTATATTTTCTAGCAATACTAATGGATATTTTTAAAATGAATTTGCTTTTATAAAAGCTCTTCAGTAGTTCCTCAAATAACTTTATTATTTTCACTGTCATTTTTTTATAAAATTGCGTAGAAAATTATTTCTGGGTGGGGCTACTGTCTGTGTGGAGTTTACATGATTTCTCCATGTCTGTGTAGATTTTATCTGGATACTACCGTTTCCTCTGTGAAAATAAATAAAATGTAAAAGCTGTTGGAACTCCAAACAAATTTTAAGCCTTGAGAAAAACAATTTTAATTTGAGACACCAATGACTATAACTTCTGTTCTCAGAACAGAACTTGCTTCCTTATTTTTTTGTTTGTACTATGACTAGAGAAAATTATACAATATCAGGGACAAAAAGCTCCTGCCTTCTTAATTAATGACCCTTGTTATAGATGATTAACTTCCTTTCTGTTGTCTTGCTTTTCTTACACCAGATGGTAGAAAACTCATGGTTATTAAGCTGCTAGATATTGTCCCCTCTGGAAAAAAATTTTTAATGTACCCTTCCCAAAAAGAAACACTGTCTATAACCATTAAAATGGCTATAACTATGTGTTGAACTTATATGAACAATGTTGTGACCTTGATTAAAATTCCTTTGTCTTTGCCAATTTCAATGAAATCTTAACTTCCCTACTTTGGAACATGGACTCTATTCCTTTAGTATTAGTATTAGTATTAGTATTGATATGTGGGGTACAAGTAAGGGTTAGCTACACAAGCAGGCTGTGTGCAGGTCAAGTTTGATCTTCCAACTGGCTCTCACTTCCCCTATTTAGGACCAGTACCCTTTGTGATGCTATGTGCCCCCCTTCTCTCTCCCTCCCCCAGCAGTGACTGCCAATTCCGCCCTTGTCCTAATGTGAATAACATTGAAGTCCTACTTATGAGTGAGGACATGTGGTATTCAGTTCTTGGTTTCTGTTATAGATCACTAAGTATGATGGTCTCAGCTACATCCAATTTGCTGCAAATTCCATAGTTGTGTTCTTTATGGCTATGCAATACTTCATCATGCTTATGTACCACATTTTCCTTATTCAGTTCAATTCTGATGTGCAGTAGGGTTGGTTCCATATTTTTACTATTGCGAATAGTGCAGCTATAAACATCTATGTGCAGGAGTCTTTTAAGTAGAACGATTTATGTTCCTCTGGGTATATTCCTAGGAGAGGTATTACTGAATTATATGGAAGAAATTTTTAGTTCTCTTAGGAATTGCCAAACTGCTTTCTATAGAGGTTGAACTAGCCTGTACTCCCACCAACAACGTAGAAGCATTCCCTTTTCTCTTCACCCTCCCCAGCACCTGTTTTTTGATTTATTGATGAAGGCCATCCTTACTCAAGTTAGATGGCATCGCATTGTGGTTTTGGTTTCCATTTCTCTGATGATTAGTGAGGCTGAGCATTTCTTCATGTATCTGTTGGCTGCATGTATTAATATATCTTCTTTTGAGACGTGTCTATTCACGTCCTTTTCCCACTTTTTGATAAGATTGTTAGGGATATTTTCATTTTGTTTTGTTTTCCTTTCAGTTCATTTGAGTTCCTTGTAGACCCTGGATGTTAGACCTTTGTCAAATATATATCTAGCAAAATTTTTCCCATTCTTTAGGTTGTCTCCTCCATCTCTTGATGGTTTATTTTGCTGTGCACAAGCTTTTCAATGTGATGAGGTTCCACTTATCTGTCTTACAGCTTGTGGCATTCACTTTTGGGGATTTGATTAAGAATTGGTTACCTACTTCAATGTGCATATGAGTGTTTCTTATGTTTTCTTCTAGAATTCTTATAGTTTGAGGTGTTGATCCATTTAGAGTTGGTTTTTGAATATGACAATAGCTAGGGATCCTGTTTCATTCTTCTGCATGTGGTTAACTGGTTTTCCCAGTACCATTTGCTGTTGATAATCTCTTTTACAGAGTTGGTTATTATTGGTGGCTTTGTTGAAGATGAGTTGATTGAGAGATTGAGTTTTTGCTTCCATAATCTTTGCCCTGTTCCATTTGTCTATGTGTCTAGTCTTCTACCAGTACTAGACTATTTTGATTACTGTTTTGATTTATTGTAGTAAAGTTTAAAGTCTGGATGTGTGACATCTCCTGCTTTGCTCCTTTTGCTGAGGATTGTTTTAGCTATTTGTGCTCTGTTTTGTTTCCATATGAATTTCGATATTGTCATTTCCAGGTCAGAGAAAAACGATGTCAGTAATTTTATGGGTATTGTATTGAGTCTATAGATTGCATTGGGTAGGATGAATAACTTGACAATATTGATTCTTTCAACCCATGATCATGGAATGTTTGTCTTTCTTTTTTTTGTTTTGTTTTTTGAGTTGGAGTCTCACTCTGTAGCCCAGACTGGAGTGCAGTGGCCATTCCCAGCCACCGCAGCCTCAATCAACCTGCTGGGCTCCGGCGATCCTTCCACCTCAGCCTTCCAAGTAGCTGGAACTACAGGCATGCGCTACCACGTCCAGTTAATTTTTTTATTTATTGTAGAGATGAGGTCTCGCCAAGTTGCCCAGGTGGGTCTCGAACCTGCGGGCTTGGGCAATTCACTCACCTCGGCCTCCCACAGCATGGGATTACAGGCTGAGCCACTGAGCCCGGCCGGAATGTTTTTCTATTTGTTTGTGTCATCCTTGATTTCTTTGAGCTGTGTTTTGTTGTTCTCATTGTAAATGTCTTTCACTTCTCTGGTTAGATGAATACCAAGGTATTTCATTTTTTTATGGTTATTGTGAATGGAAATGAGTTTTTTGTTTGGCTCTCTACTTGTTGCTGCTGAATAGAAATGTAACTGTCTTTTGTACATTTACTTTTTACCCCAAGACTTTACCAAAGTTGATTAAAAGTGTCAGGAGACTTTTGAAAGATCCCCTAAGGTTTTCAAGATAGAGGATCATATTGACTGCAAAGAGGGGTAGTTTGACATCCTCTTTTCCTATTTGGATACTCCTGATTTCCTTCTCTTGCCTGATTTCTCTGGTTAGGACTTCCAGTACTATGTTGAACAGGAAGGGTGAAAATGGGCATCTTTGTCTAGTTCCCATTCTCAGGGGGAACACTACCAGTTTCTGCCCATGGAGCAAAATGTTTGCTGTAGGTTTATCATAGATGGCTCTTACTGTCTTAAGGAATGTTTCTTCTATGCTTAGAAGCTCAAGAGTTTTTATCAAGAAGGGATGCTGGATTTCTTAATGCTCTTTCTGCATCTAGTAATATAATCACGTGGTTCTTGGCTTTGCATCTGTTGATGTGCTGAATTACATTTATGGTTTTGAGAATGTTGAACCAGCCCAGCATTTCAGGAATGAAGCCCATTTAGTCATGGTGAATGATCCTTGAGATGTGTCGTTGAATTCGATTTGCTAGAATCTTGTGTAGGACTTTTGTATCTGTGTTCACCAAGGACATTGGTTTGTAACTCTTTTTCCTTGTAGGCCTTTGCCAGGTTTGGGTATCAGTATGATGCTGACTTCATAAAATGAGTTGGGGAGCATTTCCTCTTTCTCAATAGCTTATAAAACTTTCAGTAAGATTGATATCAGTTCTTCATTGTATGTGTTGTAGAATTCATCTGGGAAGTCATCAGGTCCAGTGCTTTTTTTGTGGTAGGTAGATTTCTTATAACTGAGTCATTTTCCTGGATTGTTAGAAGTCTGTTTAGACTTTTAAATTCTTCTTGTTTCAATCTTGGGAGGTTGTGTGATGTCAGAAAATGATTGGTTTCCTTTAGGTTTTCTAGTTTATTTGTATACATGTTTTTATAGTAATCTTTGATAATATTTTGCATTTCGCAGGGTCAGTTGTACCTTTGTCTTTTGTGTTTCTGATTGTGTTTATCTGGGCTTTCTCTTTCTTTTTTGAAAATCAATCTGGCTAGGGGTTCATTGATCTTATTTATCCTTTCAAAGAACAAGCTTTTTGTCTTGTTGATTATTTCTATAATATTTTTGTCTTCTATGCCATGCAGTTGTAACTGTATCTTGGTGATCTGGATTTTTCTGCTGAAGTTGGAATTTCTGTGGTCTTGCCATTCCAGATACCTTCGATGTGATATTAGGCTGATTACTTGTGATCTTTTTGATTTATTTATGTGAGTATGCAATGCTATGAATTTTCTTCTTAATAGTGCTTTCATGTTATCTCAGAGACTTTGATAAGATGTGTCTTTGTTTTCATTTCTTTCCAGGAATCTCTTTATTTCCGTTTTGATTTCTGTCAGAAAGTCAGTCAGAAGCATGTTGTCTAGTGTTCATGTTTTTGTGTGTTTGGGGAGTGTCTTGGTGGTGGTGATATTGATATTTATTCCACTGTTATCTGGGAATACGCATAGTATTGTTTCTATCTTTTGAAATTTGTTTGTTTCATATATGTTCTAAATATGATCAATTTTGAAGTATGTTCCAAATACTGATGAGTAGAATGTATACCCTACTTATGAAATACCCTACTGTTGGGCAAAGTGTTCTGTAGATGTCTGTTAAGTCCATTTGGTCAAGCATTGGGTTGAGAATTCAAATCTCTTTATTGATTTTTTTGCCTGGATGATCTACCTAGAGCTTTTAGTGGGGTATACAAGTCTCCAATTATGATTGTTTGAGAGTCAATGTCCTCACTTAGTTTATTTAGTAGTTGATTTCTAAAACCCGGTGCTCCTGTGTTGGGTGCATATTTGTTTAGGATGGATATATCGTACTGGTAAATTGAGCTGTTTATCATTATATAGTGTCCTTCTGTATTCTTTTTTACTTTTGATGGCTTGCAAGCTGTTTTTTCTGATATTAGAATAGTTACTCCTGCCTTCTTTTGCTTTCCAATTGCCTGAAAGTTCATTTTTTTCATCCTCTAGCTTTTAGTGGGGGTATTCAAGTCTCCAGTTATGATTCTGTGAGTGTCAGTGTCCTCTCATAGTTTACTTAGTAGTTGATTTATAAAACCTATTTGGGTGCATAAATGTTTAGGATGGATTTTTTTGTGCTGGTGGATTCTTTTATCACTATGTAGTGTTCTTCTGTATCCTTTTTAACTTTTGATGCTATGAAGGCTATTTTGTCTGATATGAAAATAGCTACGCCTGCTATCTTTTAATTTTCCATTCACCAGAAAGTTCATTTTTTTATTCTCTAACTTTGAGTATGTGGGTGTCCTTTGCAACGAGATGAGTTTCCTGGTGGCAGCAGATTGTTGTGTTGTGCATTTTTTAAATCTAGTTTCCCACTCTATGTTTTTTCAATGGTGCATTTAGTCCATTCATGTTCAGGATGATTATTGAAATGCGAGAATTTATCCCTTTCATACAGCTCTTAGAAGGTTGCTTTGTTTCCTTTAACTTTTACGTTTATATATGTGTGTGTTTTCATTTCTGTTGGTGCTCTGTATGCTCTGTTAACTCTGTGTTTGCTTGTACTCTTTGATGTGCATGGCCATTATTTATTATTTTTTTTTCTGTACTCAACACCTTCTTAAGCATCTCCTAAAGGACTGGGCTAGAGGCATCATATTTTCTTAGAGATTGAATGTCTGGGAAGGATGTAAATTCTCCATCACTGATGAAACAGCTTGTCTGTGTAGAAAATTCTTGGTTGAAATTGCTTATTTTTCAGAACATTAAAAATTGGACTCCAATTTTTCAGGCTTTATTGTTTCTGCAGATAAGTCTGGAGCACTTCCGATTGGTTTTCCACAGTAGATAGATATCTGACCTTTCACTCTCACTGCCTTTAGGGTTTTTTCTTTTGTACCTACTTTATGTAGGCAAATTACTATGTGTCTAGGGGTTGTTCTTCTTATGTGATGCCTTGTGGGGGTTCCCCAAATCTCGTGTGCTTGAATGGTCACATCTTTGGTGAGATGAGGAAAGTTTTCTTGAATGACTTCATGGAATGTTTGTACCAAGATGTTCTCCATTTCTCTGCTTCAGGGATACCAATCAGGCATAGATTTGGCTTACTGAAATAATTGCACATCTCTTAGAGGGTTTGCTTCTTTTTTGGTTTTCCATGTTTTTCACAGATTGGAAATTCTTTCCTCTGCTTGGTTAATTTGACTTCCTATGCTTGTTAGATTGTTATTTATTTTGAGGATAAAGTTTTGTTTTGTTTTGTTTTGTTTTTGAGTTGGAGTCTCACTCTGTCGCCCAGACTGGAGTTCAGTGGCACACTCCCAGCCACCGTAGCCTCGACCTGCTGGGCTCCGGCAATCCTTCCACCTCAACCTCCCAAGTAGCTGGAACTATAGGCGCGCGCTACCATGCCCGGCTAATTTTTTTTAATTTATTGCAGAGATGAGGTCTCGCCAAGTTGCCCAGGAGGATCTCAAACCCGCGGGCTCAGGCAATCCACTCACCTCAGCCTCCCAAGGCGCGGGATTACAGACTGAGTCACTGATCCCGGCTAGGATAAAGTTCTGTATTTCCATTATTTCAGAATAGGTTTTCTTGAAATTGGCCAACTCCTTTACAGTTTTATTGAGTTTTGCTTCTTGTTTCTCTTGATTCTTGTTCATTTTTGCCATTCAATATTTGATTTCTGTAACTGTCATCTGAAGCAATTCATTCTAGGATGTTTCCATTATTTGTGCTCTAATCCCATGACAGTTTTCTGGGGTGCTGTCTCTTTAGGTCTCTGCGGGTTACCTGTTTTTCCAAATTTTTTTCCTCATTTGTGATGGATCTCTTTTCTTTCTCTATAATTTTATTACTCAATGAGAGAGGGAGAATCATTCGCTTCTGTTGTTTGCTCAACCCTGTGGTTGGATACCTGTAATTTCAGGTTCTCTCTGTTCCTCTACTAAATGAGACAAACCAGTTTCTAGCATGAGTAGAGCTTCTGATTCTGTCAGAGCCTGAAACAGAGTGGGGAGTGGGGTTTTCCAGAATCCCACACCTACCACTGCTTTCTAGGTTTTATGTGTGCAAAAAGTCCCCTGCTAAGTGCAGGGTGTATAAGTGGTTGGCCCTTTATTTTCTTCTCTGATTGGCACAAGTAGCACTGGTGTGCTTCTCTACTAGTTGCCAGCAGCAGGCATGCCAGCCAAATTCACTCTGCATGTAGCTCTCTCTCTCTGCTTGTGAAAGGCAGCCAAGGTAACAGCATCTGACAGGTAGGACCATTTTTCATTTCACTTGGGCTCGGTTGTCCCCTGTTGTGTCCTGACCCAAATTCCTCCCATTGGGACCAGCGGCGGTTTGTGTGCAGGTCAGAGGTTGAACTGACTCAAAACATCTTTGGATCACTCACCTTACTCTTTCCTTGAGCAGAGTTTCTGATTCTGTTGGAGCCTGGAACAGGGAGGGAGGATGCTCATTTACTTGGTTTCATTAATCTTTCTTAAATGTATGTCCAGTTCACATCTATTTCAATGTTGATATTTTGGGGTCTTTATTGAGAAGTTTGGTGGTATTTTTGTGACCAGAAATGTGCTGTAACTTAACTCTTGTTTATATTAATTAACCTATGGTAAAATTGGTTTCATTATACATCATTTTGCTAAAAGATGCAGTTTCCAAGAACCTATTGGCAATGTTAAGTAAGGACTTACTGTACTCTTCTTTTAAAAAAATTATTTCAATTGTAAATTGTTTATAAACTACTTATAAACAATTACTATTTATAAATAGATATTCCTGATATAGAAAATAACAAAGACATATTTCTGTCTCATGACAAAATAGATTCCTTTAATTCTGCCTATTTCCTAATCCAATAATACTTCTCTGACTGCCTACAACCTTTAGGACATCCTTCTTTTCTTTTATGAAGTGGTGAGACTGCAGATAGTCAAATGTAAAATTCATTTTGACATACAGTTCAGCTTTTATCAAGCCCACATTACACTGATTCTTGATGTCAGTCCAGTGTGATGCTATCAAACTAAATATTCTCTCAACAAATGTATTTGAGCATGGAGCACTTAAGATTTTGCTTAGTAGCAACAGCAAATTTTTAGAATTGTAGAAAATAGTTTATGTGTCTCCAAAGATGTCCATCCACACTGTGGCTGTTTTGGTGAACAAGCTGTTTACTAATCTGATCCTTTGCATTTGTAAAGTCATCAAATGGACTCTCCATGTTTAAAATGTTTATCATTTCAAATTCTTGGAGGTACATAAGATGCCATCATAAGTTAACACCTCTTTCTCATGAAAAACAGTTCTAAAACAAAGAGTTAACTTGAACTTATAAAATTGAAGTAAGATGTTGCATGAGTGTTTTACTTCAATAGGCTGTTGATAGCGTCTTTCCAATAGTTCTGTTATCTGTGTTTTTAATATTTTGTTTGTTATGGCAGGTGACTTTTCATTTTAGTGATTCATTTATTTCTATAGATTTTAATTGTTACATCATCTTATTTTCAGCATGGGCTATATTTATAGGGGAAATGTATTTGCTCTTAGCTGTGAAAATGTCTTTCCTGAGGAGTTTTGCAATAGATTTGCAAGGTCTGAGACCAGTTGCTATTTAATTTCTCATGCTAAGATTCCTATACCACGTGAACAATGTAACTATGAACCCTGTACCTACAGATGACAGAGGATTAGGTTTATTTTATTTGTTATATTAAACATTTTGATCAACCAGAAGTTGAAGAAATAAAACAATCTAACTTATGACATTTAGATATTATGAACTAGCAAGCAAAGTTTTTCAACTTCTTTTTGTAGTGTTCAGTAATCTTTGACGGTTCTCAATTTATGAAAACTTCTTAATTTGAGTTGCACTTTGAGTAGGCATAAAGCCATATCTTTCACTTACTGTTGGGCATTTAAACTTTAGTTTCCCACTGCTAGATCTTATATACTAATCTCCCATGTCATCCTTAGCCAGCACTGCATTTGTCTGAATGTAAAACAGTCACATGAAATTCTCTCCTTTTTTGTGCATGTAATGATTTGCTTTTTTTTTCTTTCTAACTGCAGCCACACTTCCTTATATAAACTGACTAATAAGCAGAATTTCTGTGTATTGCCTTTGCTTAACTCTAAAACCAAAATCCCTTACGTTTGTTTTATAATGTTAGCATTTCATTTCAGCCCACAATACCATCTTATAAGCAGTCACTTTCTTATTCCACTATATCAAAAAGTTTCATTTTATCTGTTATTTGGAAAAAGGAAAGATTAAATAATAAAATCTTAGGAATTTTCTTGAAATCACCTCATTTGGTCTTAATACACCCTTTTCTCTAACACAGAAAACATATACGAATGACTTGGTCTGCTTTTCAACTACATAGCTACCTCTTTGTATTCTATCCATTGCATATGTTTTTAAATACTGAATACAGAGCAGAGTTTCTACCTTACCTTTTCTTTGGTATAACTAAAGACCAACATATGAATACTTTTTATTTTAGGAAATTTTTCAGTTACTATAATAGAAAAAAACAGGGATAATAATATCATAAATAGGAGCAAAATACTTGAAAATGTGTAATTTACCCCAATATATTTTGCAATTATGGCATCTGGCTTCTATTTTTTTATGTTCTTCTGTGGTTTCACTTCTGCATTTACTTATATTGATGGTATGATAACCTCCAAATTCACACTTATTTTATTAAATTATCTCCTGCAAACTAATAGTTTCAATATTTAAATTTATTTACAAAAGCAGTTTATCCCTTGTCTTACATGTATGTTTTCTAATTTTCAGAATTCAAAGCTAAATGGAAAATTTTATTATATATTAGGAATTATTTTCTCTTTATGTTCTTCAAAAGTTCTTAGGAAATAAGACAGAAAGATAAATCAATCTATATGAACCCTGCCTGTGCTAACGAAAAATACATTTTTTAAGATACATGCCAGTAAGGTGGTAGGTTACCATTTCAAAAGAAGTGATCTTTTATTGTAGTTGGCTAAAAGCAATATCAGAGATTTTTAGCAAAGATGAGTAAACCTATTATAAAACTCTTCCAAAATCCTTCTCTACAACATAATGATCTGTATGACTTCCTATACTGACATACATGCAGTTTCAAGAATTGTCAAAACATAGTAATTGCCTATGGCTGGCATCAATGCTTTAGTCAATTGTGTTCTAGTCAACAGGCACGTAAAGAGTTCAAGATTGCACTTGGACAACTGCATAGAAATATTCCTGATTCTACTATGACTTTATCACAACTGCTTTAGTTCTTTGCCCTTCTGTTCATGCCCCTGAGATAAACTGCAAAATAAATAAACAAATGAAAAATAAACACTTTGTCTAGATTTTCCTCTATCTCCTTCTTTGTCTTCAGCAGTCTGGCTGAAAATACCTGATACCCTATCTTTTTCAGAATTATAGTCTCAAATTTTAATTCTCCACTATTTTTTACTTTATAGATGTAGCACATTTGCACATTTTCTGACAAGGTTGATTGGTAGATTGGGTTTTTATGTATTGCTCTTGCTTAATAATGAACCATGATTCCCTTATGCTTCTAGACTGGGAAGCTGTAACCTATAACCAGACTTCATAATTACAACATAGATAATACCAATGACAATAACTAAAAATGTATTACATATCTGCTATGCGCCAGTCACTGTGCCAAGTACTTCATCAATTGAACTTCATCTCATTGAACCCTCATAAAACATGTACGGTATAGATTACTATCCTCAGTTTATGTGAGGAAGCTGGGTTTCGGACACAAAGTAGTTTAAATTGGGTCACACAGCTAACAATGAGTTTTTAAAAAATGCTTTGAATCCAGCCGTTATAGATTCCCGATCTCAAGCACACTTACCAAACTATCTCTTACTAAATGCTTTAAAAAATTTTTTCAGATTAAATTTTTAATATAAGGATTTTGTTTAAAATCCTAGTCATTAATTCAGACTAATGTATTCACAATCTTGGTTTTGACCGAATGCTGTACCAAATGGCTTACTTAACAGTCAAAGGTACCCATGGCTTTTTAATTTTTTTAGTTCTAATGATCATTGGGAGGGTCAATTAAGTAACTGTACCAGAACCATTATCTTTACTTTTTTAAATTGACACTTTTTGATGTCGCTATTGTTTCTGGGAAATAAATTTAGTGGACCTATGATATAAGCCAAATGTCATTTTTAAAATTATATGAACTTTGGATCGGGACTAGACTCCTCAATTTTCCATGTCATTTAAAAAATTGTAAGCAGCCTAAATCTAAAATGATGTTCTTAATCTTAGCTCCCTGCCTTGCTCTTAATCCCTGTCATTAGTCTGCATGTATATTTTCCTATTCTCCCTTCTCTTCTTCTTTCCCCTAATTCATCCAGAACTAACCCTCTCCCCACCACTCTCAGACCAAAATACCTTTAAAGAGTTTCTTTCATCATAACATCAGTAGTAGCTCTACCAATACACTCCCAGGTGGCTAAAAAAATACTTTTAGTTCATTTAATCATCTGCTTTTCAAATCCCCGATGACTGAGTTATAAGAAGATTATCTTTCATGAATTGATTGGGTTAGATAAGAAGGGTCTCTAACAATTGCATCCTGTCAGCTATTGTTTTGACTATGGCTACATTTAGAATAAAATGATTTGTTTAATATACTTTTGCATTAAGCCAGGCTAAGGAAGAGAAGAAAGACAGTAATTATTATTATTTTTTTTTTACAAAAAGAAGTGGAACTAACATGGTCAAAAAAAGATCAACTTTGTGTGGCATCTATCAAATCAACAGCAACTACATGGGTGAATGAAGTCAATAATCATAAGCTCTCAATAAGACTTGCATTCAAGATTCCAATCTCAGAATTAGTATTCCTATGATTTAAATATGCAGTTGAAGTGGTTTTTAGCTCAGAGTTTATATGGTTAATTGGCTAATTTAATTACATGTCATCAAAATTAAAGAACATGTTTTATTGACAAATTGGTCAAATCCGTAAGATAAAAAAGATTATTATAATGCAATACATTTTACATTTTGCTAGTAGGACTATAGAAGGACCAAAAACAAATACAATTCTAAAAATTAGACAATTCAATAAGGTAACCAACAAAAAATGGAAGATAATATTAATTTTATATAAGGCTCATGTAAAATAGAAATAATTCAATAAGATATCTTTGCTAAAATGTGATAACCTGATTAGTTAAGGTTGTCAACTATCTCTGTCTCTGACCTGTCAAAATTTAAATGACTGAGCACTTTTCTGTAGAATTTTATAGAATTACCGTAAACCAAATCTGAAAAGAAATGGCAGAATATGTTTAAAAATCTAGTTCCCATCTGGTGTCTCACAGCTTGGCTTTTGTTTCAAGGTTATTTTTTAAAGTATATGTCACATGAAATTGTCGATGTGCAATCATGCATAACTATGTGTTGACTAATTTATGTCCCAAGTACTTGTTTGAAGTGGAAAGAGAAAAACAAAACTTTGCTATGTTCACTTGTTATAGAAATAACTACTGTATGGACATAGAATCATATCCACGGAGTCAAAATTTTAAAAATATCTCTTAAATATTTAATGGAGACAGCTAAACAAATCAAATACCATATTTTTTTAGAAACTTTTAGAAATGCATTATAAAATGAAAAAAATGGAAAACATCACTAAATCCACTTTAATTCCAGAAATGTGGCCTTTCTTATCACCCTTTTTATTATTGCCAGTGTCTTCTTAGATATTTAACTTTCACATCCACACATACATACATATCTACATAATTATGTATATGTATATACAATGATACATTCATTGTATCAATTTATGATTCCTATTTTCATAAATAAATTTAAGAATCGTCACAAGAGTAAGATGGTGGAGTAGGAAACCCTAGATCCTCCTTCCTTGATCCTCCCTTGAAAGATGTCAATATTAATACTAACACCAATTTAGCAACAGTAACTGATAAGTCCCTTTGAGAAAAATCAGAAACCAATTGAAAGGGCTCAGAAATGAACGTTAAGGAACAGCCCACTTTAACCCAGTAAAACTGTATGAGCTGAATGGCTACTAAATACAGCTAAAAAATGGAAAATCAGCAAGGCATGCTTGTTGACTTATCTATTGGAAAATTCTTGGTCAGATATATCTTTTCTCATTATAGAACAGTTAAAGATAAAAAAATAAGAATTCATTGCTGAAAACTTATTGAAGGGCATGAAAAATGAAATAGTTTCTCACTGTTTCAAAAGAAAATCTTAAATGAGAAAAAGTCTTTAGCTAAAAAAACAGAACAACTGGAAGCTTCTGCCAAGATGGTAACAAAATTAGTTGAATTGTGTGAGTCTCCACATAAATGAGTGGATGCAGAGAATATGCATGCGAGTCTGTCAACAAGTGGGTGTGTGAGTCCCTGACTGATTGGGGATGTGAGAACAAGTGGTCTGAGCTCTCCTTCTAAGGTGTCTTCCCTGCATGGTGACTCAGTTCCCAGTACAATCCAGAGCAATCCATGGCCTAGAGGCAAGCACCGTCTCTATGACTAAACCCAGAAGAAAGTGATGAAAAACACCTGCTGCTAGCACCACTCACCATCACAGCCTTTGGAACCAGATCAGACATTTGGGAGCAGGAACAGTAGAGAAAATACATCGGAGAAACTAACCACTGAGTACCAACAGGAGACCGGACACGGGGAGGACTCCACTGCATTTGTCTTGGTAGTCGAGCAGAGACAGGCTCCAGCTTGCCCACGTGAACAGCAAGGCTACTACCTGAGACAGAGAGTGAATCCAGCACCTCTCTGAAGTGGATCACTGCAAACCCAAAGAGCATACCCTGTGTGCGGTATCCTCAGAGGAACAGTCCTGCAGAAGAGACCCAGGATCCTCATCTCCTTAGTTGAAACATGAAGAACCCAGCCCACAGCAGATAAATGGCAGTGAGTTTAAAGTGGCCCAACTATTTTTGTGTGGCTGTGGTCAGACTTTCACCCTGCCACCCTGGCTGGCATGCAGTGGCACCCTCATGGCCACCACAACCTCGACCAACCGGACTCAAGTGATCCTTCTGCCTCAGCTTCCCAAGTAGCTGGAACTGCAGGCACACACCCTTACACTCAGCTGATTTTTTTCTCTGTTGTGGAGACAAGGTCTCACCAGGCTGCCCAGAATGGTCTTAGGCTCCTGAACTCAGGCAATCTTTAAACCTCCACCCCCTGGGGTGCTGGTATTACAAATGAAAGCAACCACCCTCAGTCTGCCGAACTTCCTTTTCCCAGTAATTTGTGAGACATATGAGCCAGATGGGGAGCATCTTGATTGGCACACATGAAGAGAACTGAACACAGGTGGATCAGTTGATTGAGATTCACACCCTCCCCCTCCTCTGCACAGTGAGCAGAGGGACATATCTACAGGTTGGAACTTCCTCCTCTCTGCCATGACCCAAGAGCAGAGGTGCTTGGGTCACACCTAGAAGACACTAGAAGCTTCAGAAACTACCACAAGAGGGTGTGCAAGGAATACATTAGAATTTTTATTTGTTCTACTCCTTCTTTTTTCACACAAAGGCATATATAAGTGTGAAAATCTCCTCATATTGCCTGTTTTCATTGTTTTGCTTTTTCTCTATTTCTCCTTTTTTTCTTTTTTAATTTCTTTAACTTTTTCAATAATTTGTTTGTCTATCTGTTTGTTTTTGTTTGTTTCTCCTTCTCTTCTTCACTCTCTTCATTGTCATTTCTTCTCCCTTCTCTCTTTCTTAGTTCCTTTCCTTTCTCTTGTGTTATTTTGTACCCAAGGGAGACACATACGTACCCATTGCATGGACATATGGTAAAGTGGTGGAAAGTAGGTTCCCAGGGCACACACCCCAGTCAGTGAACACTGTTATCTGCAGGCAGCTTTCAAATCCTAGTGCTCCCCCAACACACTGTATTCAAATCTCAAAGCTGCAAAAGGGTAGCACATCTCCCCAATCCCTACCTGGTTACAAAATCAAACAAATCTGGAGGCTTTACCAAATAAAGACTAGGAGATTGAGCAAAAAGAAGTGAAAACTTCTCTCTCTCTCTCTCTCTCTCTCTCACTGTACAATGGAAGTAAAGAGAAAAAGAAAAATCCATCACAAATGAAGAGAAATCAAAGAAAAAATACAGGTACTTCACAGCATCCAAAAAGGATGGTACACAAGAATACAGACTTTGGAATGTAGATAATGAAGTGTGCCCATGAGGATCAACTGGTCTCAGACTATGAATGTAGATGTCAAGGAATGATTGATAAGATGAATAAGAACAAAGAAAGGCAAGAAGAAAACATGAAAGAATTAATTACTGAGATGAAAGCTATAAAGAATACTGTAAATGAAATAAATAATAAACTGACAAGCATGGAAAGCAGAATTAACAGGGCAGAAAAAAATAATCTCAGAACTCAAAGACCAAAATATGGAACTAACCCAAACTATTAAAAATATAGAAAGGAAGCTTAAAAATAATGAACAAAACCTTCAAGACATTTGCAATTATATTAAGAGATTAATCTTATAACTGATCAGTATCACTGAAGTATAAAAGAAGAATGAGAGCAGCTTGAAAGAAACATTCCATTAAGTCATCCAAGAAAACTTACTGAATCTCATCAGGGATGCGACCATCTAAACACAGGAGAACTCTTGCAAGGCATCAAATGAGAAGATCAATTCCTAGACATGTAATTCACTTACACAAAGTAAGTATAAAAGAAAAATCCTAGAGGCAGCAAGAGAGAAATGTCAGACTACCTACCTGAGAAGGCCAATTAGAATAGCAGCAGACTCATCTTTAGGAACACTATTGGGGTCTAGTCTTCAAAGTTGTCAAAGATAAACAATTCCACATGAGAATTTCATAACCACCTAAGCTAACTTCACAGAGAATTAAAATCCTTCCCAGACATTGAACACCTAAGAGTCTATGCAGCCTCCAGAACAGTTCTACAAGAGACACCTAAGAGGGTATTAAGCACAGTAGAGAAAAAAAAGGACCACATTCTTCCCAAGAATGCAGGAAAACAAAGAACCAACAGAGCATGCATTGTGACTGCAAAATTAAAAATGCACACATATATCAACCCAAAAGCCAAAAAATGAATAAACAAACAACAAAACTCTATAAGAACCTTGTGACAGGGATAAACTCTCACATCTCAATAGTCAGCCTGAACGTGAATAGACTCACCACTGAAAAGACTTAGAATGGCAACCTGGATAAAGAAAAAACACACCACATCAATATGCTGACACAAGGAGACACATCTCAACAGAATGGCACTCACCGACTAAAAGTTAGAGAATGGAGAACAAATTATTAGGCAAATAGAACACAAAAGAAAGCAGGAGTTGCAATCTTATTATCACGCAAAATAATATTAAAGCTATCAAGTTTTTTTTAAATGGAAAGACAATACATAATGATAAAAAGTTTAATCCATCAACAAGAAATATCCATTCTAAATACATGTACCCAACATAGGAGCAACAACTATTATAAAACAGTTACTAAGTAAACTAAAAAAAGGTATTGGCTCTTAACACTATCTGGTTCAACACAGATATCAAAGCAAAAATTAAAAGATTCCTGGAAACAAATGAAAATAAAGATGCATCTTACTACAGCCTCTGGGATATTATGAAAAGAGTACTAAGAGTGGAATTTATATCTCTATAAACACACATCAAGAAAATAGAAATGTCACAAGTTAACAGACTACAGATCACCTAAGGGACCTGGAAAGAGAAGACCACCAAAACCCTAACTTTAGCAGAAGAATCCAGATCACCAAAGTAAAAGCTCAAATACAGGACATAGAAGACAAAAATTCATAGAAAAAAATCACCAAAACAAAAAGCTGCTTCTTTGAAAGCATATAAAAGATTGATGGACCCCCTAGCCAGATTGAGCAAGACAAAGAGAAAAAAAGCCCAAATAAGAACAATCATAAATGCAAAAGTTCAACTCACAACTGACCCCAAAGAAATACAAAAGATTATCGGAAATAACTATGCACACTTATATGGGAAAAAAACTTAATAACCTAAATGAAATAGAGGATTTTCTGACAACACGCAATCTCCCCAGGTTGAAACAAGAAGACATTGAGACACTAAATAGAGCAATAACAACCCAGGAAATTGACTCTGTCATATGAAAACTACCTACAAAAAAAGCATCTGGACCAGAAGGCTTTCCAGCAGAATTTTACACAGCATACAAGGAGGAGCTGATATAAATCCTATTGAAAATATTCCAAGCAATTAGGAAAGATGGAACTTTCCTCAAATTTTTTATGAAGTTAACATCACACTGATACCCAACCAGGTAAAGATTCTGTAAAAAAAAGAAAACTACAGGTCAATATCCCTGATAACATATATGCAAAAATTTTCCACAAGATCCTAGCAAATCAGATCCAACAAAACTCTCAAAAATCATCCACCATGACTAAGTAATCTTCATCCCTGGGATGCAATGTTGGCTCAACATTCTCAAGACCATAAATGTAATTAAATACATCAAGAGATGTAAAAACAAGAACCGCATGATTATATCATTAGATACAGAAAAAGCTTTCGATAAATTACAGCATACCATCTAGATAAAAACACTTGAGCACCTAGGCATAGAGGGAATATACCTCAAAACAGTAAGAGCCATCTCTGATAAACCCACAGTCAACATATTGCTAAATGGATAGATACTGGAAACATTTTCCCTGAAAACCAGAACAAGACAAGACTGCCCACTCTTACCCCTCCTGTGGAACACAGTATTGGAAGTCCTAGTTAGAGCAATCAGATAAGAGAAGGAAACTAGGCTTATCCAAATAGGAAAAGAGAAAGTTAAGGTATCACTCTTTGCTGGTGATATAATCCTATACCTTGAAAACACAAGATAATCTGTCAAAAACCTCTTTGCACTGATAAAGGACTTGAGCAAAGTCTCAGGGTACAAAATAAACATGCAAAAAGTCACATTCTTATACAGCGACAACCAAGAGACAGAGAACCAAATAAAAAGCACAATCCCATTCACAATAGCCACAAACAAAAAGGAAATATCTTGGCATTTTCCTGACCAGAGAGATGAATGATCTTTACAATGAAAAGTAAAAATACTGCTCAAAGAAATCAAAGGTGACACAAACAAATGCAAAAATATTCCATGCTCATGGATTGAAAGAATCAACATTGTTAAGATGTCCTTCCTACCAAAGGCAATCTACAAATTCAATGCAATGCTCATTAATTTACCATCTCGGACTAGGAAATAACAATACTGAAATTCATATGGAAACATAAAATAGCAGGAATAGCCAAAACAATTCTTAACAAAAGAAACAAAGTGGTAGGAATCACATTTCCAGACTTTAAACTTTACTATAAAGCTAAAATAATCAAAACAGCCTGATATTGATAAAAGAACAAACATATAGACCAATGGAACAGGATAGAGATCCCAGACGCAAAACCTCAACTTCTCAACCAACTCATCTTTGACATAGCCTCCATCAACAACCACTGGGGAGAGGAGAACCTATCCAGTAAATGGTACTGGAAAAACTGACTGACCACATGCAGAAGAGTGAAGCAGGGCTACCTGTCACCATACACAAAATCAATTCTAAATGGATCAAAGACCTAACCATAAAACCACCAACTATAAAAATCTTGAAAAACTCAGGAGACACCATACCAGAAATTCAAACTGGCAACCAATTCCTGATCAAAACACAGACGCCCATCCCATAAAATGTCATAAAAGATAAGATATACAAAGAGGACTTCATCAAACTGATAAGCCTCTGCAAAGCAAAGAAAACCAACAAGAGTGTGGGGAGATAGCCAACAGAATGGGAAAAAAATATTTGCCAACTGCATATCAGACAAAGACCTAACATCCAGGATCTACAAGGAACTCATATGTGCCAATAGGATAAAAGCAAACGGCCCTCTTTAAAACTGGGCAAAAGATATGAATAGACACTTTTCAAAAGAAAACATAAGAGCAGTCAACAGATACATGAAAAGGTACTCATCTTCACTAATCATCAGAGAAATGCAAATTAAAATCACACTGAGATGCCACCTAACTCCAGTCAGGATGGCCATCATCAATAACTCAAAAAACAACAGATGCTGGAAAGGATACACAGAAAAGGGAACACTTCTACACTGTTGGTGGGAGTGTAAACTAGTGCAACCTCTGTGGAAAACAGTGTGGTGATTCCTAAAGAATCTAAAAATTGACCTTCCATACGACTCAGCAATCCTCCTTCTGGGAATAGACCCAAGGAAAGACAAATCATTTTATTAAAAAGATACCTGCCCACTCATATTTATTGTAGCACTATTCACAATAGCAAAAACATGGATCCAACAATGCTGCCCACCAAAAGCAGACTGGGTTTTAAAAATGTGGTACATATACACAATGAAATACTATGCAGCCATAAGTAAGGATAAAATATCTGAATTTAGAGACTTGAATCTGTGTATTGAACTAGGAAAGAAAAAAATGGATGCAAAAAAACCCCTAAAAACTTGAAAATTACAAAATGAAAACAAAATCTTCTGTTATCTAACCAAAAAACAAAGCAGAATAGCTTTCTTGTCTAAAACTGTGCCAGTTTAATTTTTTATTTTATTTATTTTTTATTTTATTTTTTAGGTGGAGTCTCGCTCTGTCGCCCAGGCTGGAGTGCAGTGGCACGCTCACAGCCACCCGGCTTCAACCTGCTGAACTCCAGTGATCTTTCTGTCTCAGCCTTCCAAATAGCCAGAACTACAGGTGTACACTACTGCACCTGGCTAATTTTTGATTTATTGTAGAGATGAGATCTTGCTAAGTTGTCCAGGCTAGTCTTGAACCTGCAGACTCAGACAATCCACCCGCCTCGACCTCCCAAACTGCTGGGATTACAGGCTGAGCCACCAAGCCTGGCCCACGTTAAAATTTAACCAACCAATGACAGCTATTTCATTTGTTTTCAAATAATTAGAATAAATTTTATTTCTGGGTATGATGGAGTGGTTTGTGGCATTCCAACATTCTTTTTGAGAACAACTAAAATGGGAAAATATGCAATTGCGTGTCCTCCTAAACTTTGGAGAGCTGGAGCAGAGGAGATAAAATCTCTTCACAGAGAAGAACTGTGAAGAGATGAGATGACATGCTGCAGTCTTTATCCATGAGGACATTTTCTGAGGACATTTTCTGGCTCCTAGGTATCAGTTCAAGTATCTGGATTTTGCTTGGCCCGAGCTTATTTTTTGGAAGCCGAGAGGGTATGGTCCTTTTGGTTCCTTCAGAAGACCAAAGAGAATTGAGACGTAAGACAAAGATGAACAAGAATTGAGCCTAATGAGAGGGGAGAAATGAAACTTGAACATGTAATTAAGCCTTCTTCCCCCCAAAGACATCTGCCAAAAAGTAGAGTTGCACTGCCATGAAGTTAAGATCTAAACAGCCTCTCCCATCAGCCAAGAAACAAATACAATAGATCTGAGATCTTCTGTATAAAGAACTTCTGGTAAACATACCAGGCTCTTAGATTAAAGTTCTGCTTCTTTCACATGAAGGTAAACCAGAGATGATTGTGTGTACTTTAAAGAGTAGTGTAATTGGAGCAGTATTCATGATTGCTGATGTCCCTTGGGTTTTGAAATAGACATATAGTATACTAAAATTTTACTTGAGTTTTAAGTGACCAAAAATAAAACAAAAACTTTATAGAGGTGTTTATTTTGTTCTGTTTTTTGTTTTATTGTAGTTGTTGTTTGGTTTTTTCAGCTGAGGTCTTATATCACCACAAGAAGGTAATTTCACGGACTTTTCAGAAATTACTAGAATTGACCCTGAACTGACAGTCATTCCTTGGGACCCCAAATGCCATTTTGGTTTGCCACTCTAAACAGAGGCAAGTGGATCTCCTTTAAAGTTTTGATTAGGTCTATGTCATGGTAGGTTTAGTAGGTTTCCAAACACATTCTGGAGTTATTTTTCTCAGCTCTAGAATGCACAGTTGAAATATATCTATTCAACAACCAGAAGAACTTCCTTGCAAATTCCCAGACCAGTGGAGAAACAGCCATTATGATGGGACTTGACCAAAAAAAAAAAAGCCATTATAACTGCTTATCTTAATGAAAAATAATACATCAAAACTAATTCTACACCTCTGGAAAAATGGCAAAGTTGTGTGCCACCATCGTTGACTTAAAGGAAACAGGGGTAGTAATTCCTACCATGGCCCTGTTCATTTTGTCTGTTTGACTGACTAAAGGACACAGATAGATATGGATAATGACAGTACATTATTGCAAATGTAATTGTATTTTAACTTCATTTTCAGCTTCTCTTCTAGATACCATTTCTCTGCTGGAGCTATACTGGAACAATAACTGATACTTGGTGTGAAACTATTAACCAAGCAAACACACACACACACACACACACACACACACCATATAATCTGTTAGTAGACATACATAGGATAAGTTTGATTTCACCTGCTAAAGATAATAATATATATCAATACACATTTACCATGTTATTTCAAAGTCATATAAATTCATTTATAACCTTATCATGAATTACACTTTAGGAATAGATTTTGGACATTATTCTGGTCTATTACATTGACATCATTATTCTGACTGAGCAAGGTAAGCAAGAAGTAGTGAGTAGTAATCCACCTTTACATGACATATATACCAGGGGCAAGGGCAGGGACCAAGATGAGGCCAGTGAGGGACTCCCGTGCAAAATTTAGAAGACACCAAAAAATACACTACTTAAATAATATACTAAAGTAATATTTAGAGAAATCAAATTGATTTTTTAAATCATTATAAAATACTAAAGTTTTTAGCAGTAAAAGGATCAGTTATTAGTCTACCACTGACTTTTCCTTTAGACTAAGGCTTCAATATGGTGTAACATGGCATTTTTGTTAATCCTGAACAGTTGTTATTCCTGAACAGTAAAACAGAGCCAACCAAAGTTACTACAGACAAAGGGCTTTATTATAGGCATTTGAGTTTGCCCGAATGTGGGGTATATTGCAGACATAGAGATCTGGAAGGCTACAACAAGAAGATTTTGAAAATGGTCATTAGCAGTTTAGTCTTATACACTAGAGTAAGTTGAAAAGCTACTACAAGTTGGGAAGAAATATGGTTAGCCACCAAATTGACATCAGGAAGTAGAAGCTTATAAAGTGTGTTACATAGCTCACCATTACTGTGATATGTAACTGATAGAACAATCTGTGAAGCCACTATAGCTAGATGAAGACACTGCATCTGACCAAGTTTCCATGTCTGACAACCATGTTCCCTTTAGAATTATGGCCACTGCTTTACTTCTGCTTTGCAAATCATGACTGATTTCCTCTCACTGGTAAACTTCAACTTGGATCCATATATGAGTAGGGAAGAGGATGGTAATGAAATGTTTCCTGTCTTGCACAATGTGATCCCGACAAATAGACAACAGACAATCCAGCAGAGTCCATCCCTTGTCACCTCAGCATCCATACACAGCTTTTCAAATTTAACTTCAGGATACAAAAAAAAAAGAAGCAGTATCATGCTTCTGCCTAAACTTACACAATTGTCACTTATACAACATACTAGAAGTACATACACAGAAATGTTAGTAACTCAAATAAATGCTCATTAGGAAAACAAAAAGATCTGGATACTATCATTTAATGAAAGAAATGAGAATAAGTTTTCATATTTTCTCTCCAGAATTTCTTATATTTTTTAGTATACATAATTTCATATGTTCTTTAGTCATTAAATTAAAGTCATAATATTTAAATGGCAACTGAGGAACTGTTTTATAAAATTATTTTAGTCTAGTTGTTTATTTCTTTGTAGATCTCTACTTATTAAAATTCTCATTTAATAATATCTACATGTTGTGGTACTGTTTTTGTTCGTTGAATAACATGTCTTTCAGAGTAAATGTTATTGATGGAAAATTTGAAGTTGACATGAATATTTTCTGCATGTGGTTTTCTCTGCTCTGTAGCTTGAAATCTGTCACTCACACCCTCCCATCTTTCTTCAACAGGAATCTACAAAGTCTGCCTTTAGCCTTGCCTATGTCTCTATCTATAGTGAGTGTCCAATAATGGATATTGAGATGGATCGATTAAGATCTTCTTATATTCTATTTAATATTTCTTTGCCTACTTTCATTCCTTTACTGCTTTACAACATCATTTCCTTCTCCTTTCAGATAATTCCCAAGTATATCGACTTCATAATTCTGAAAGGAATATATGAATTAATCTTTTTGCTAAAAGGTTTAGTACTTATGACAGCGAAGTCCATAGAATTGCAAATATCATCATTTAAGTAGTACTATTATTACATTTGAGAATAATTACTAATTTATATTTTTATTTCTTGAGAATCATTACTTTTAACAGCTTTTTGAAGAATAGAATGTGGCTAATCCTGTGTAACTCTCTTTTATTTTTGTTTGGATCTCAAAGTTTTCAGTATAGAGAAAAATTCATTGAAAAGATATTGGACCGGGCTTGGTGGCTCAGCCTGTAATCCCAGCACTCTGGGAGGCCGATACTGTTGGAAGGTATTTTGACTCTTGACACAGTTTACTCATACCTTCCTACATTCTAAATTCTTCAATCAAATGAAAGTTTTTATTGTTTTCCTTTGAAGCCCCTATCTATCTATCTATCTATCTATCTATCTCTCTATCTATCTATCTATCATCTATCTATCTATCTATCTAATACATACACACATATATTTGGGAGGAGATTTTAGAAATATCTCAACTGTTTCACTTTCATGAAATTGGTTTTTTATATGTCTAGACTATCTTATATTTTCATTATATGCTATGAAAACATTATTGTTACTTTTTCCATATAAATTGCTTTTTCTGAGACCATACTTAAGTATCTTTGTTTTCAACTTAAGGAACAATTAGATACTAAAGCTTACTGGAAAACACACACACAATTAGGTTGTATTTTCTTTTCTAACTACACTCACAACAGAATATTTGCAACAATTTAAAAACTTTTCAATTAAGTGTTTGTGATCAGCTACTCTGTAAAAGCTAGTCTATCTTTTCATCAAAAGCAATATTATTTTCTTCTTAAACCTTTCTGAAAATAAATATTCTCTTTTGACTATATGATTTGTTGTTATTGTTGTTGCTGTTGCTGTTGCTTTTTTTTTTTTTTTTAGTTGAATTCTCACTCTGTCACCCAGGCTGGAGTGCAGTGGCATGATCATGGTCACCACAGTCTCCACCTGCTGGGCTGAGGCAATCCTGCCTCAGTCTTCCAAGTAGCTGGAACTACAGGCGTGTACCACCTTTTCAGGCTAATTTTTTTTTTTATTGTTGAAATGAGGTCTCAGCAAGTTGACCAGGCTGGTTCTCGAAACCCTAGACTCAGGCAATCCTCTCGTCTCTGCCTCCCAAAGTTCTGGGATTACAGGCTTGAGCCACTGTGCCCAGCAGACCATATGTTATCACTGTACAACAAATACTAGTCAAAAACTAGCTAATTTTCTTTGTTGTATTTTTAATTAAAGTTATTTATTTATAAAACACTCAAAACTCTGAATGCACACAATTACTTTTCTGTTTCTGTATCTGGCAACAAAATTGGTTAAATGACTTGTCACTAATTTAAGAGATCAAGCATATGAAATATTGGAATAACAAGCAGTATGGGCCGGGTTCAGTGGTTCAGCCTGTAATCCCGTGCTTTGGGAGGCTCAGGTGAGTGAATTGCCTGAGCCCAAGGGTTCGAGATCCGCCTGGGCAACTTGGCGAGACCTCATCTCTACAATAAATCCAAAAATTAGCCGGGTGTGGTAGCGTGCGCCTGTAGTTCCAGCTACTGGAAGGCTGAGGTGGAAGGATCGCCGGAGCCCAGCGGGTCGAGGCTGCTGTGGCCAGGAGCGGTCATTGCACTCCAGTCTGGGAGACAGAGTGAGACTCCAACTCAAAGAATGATAAATAAGTAAATAAATAAACAAACAAGCGGTATGTATCTAATGCGCCTATAGGATATATCTAATATTAAATATGGTAATAAAAATATGACAGCATAAATCATTCCAGGTGTTGAAGTAAACTTGGCCAGTCATTGTCCTTTGGCAAGAACAAACATCTGAAATAATTAATTACTGGTAAAAGACTTGGGGTGAGTGAGTAAAGAACTTATTTTCCTTCTAATAATAAAACAACTTGCCAATAACTTCAATTGAAGTGTCATTACTGGAAGAATATTTCAGTGCTGAAAAACGTCATAAGCATATTCTAGCAAGAGATGTTACTACTGTAAGTGTCTAGACAATTGGTACTCAGTCCACAGGAAAGAAGTTGCCACTTATGCTAGAAGTAAATAGAATAGGTAAAAGTACATTAGTAAGTTATCAGGTAAACTAATGATGAACAAAGTATTTGCTATTAAGATCAGGGAATTTCTGAAAAACGATTTCTCATTAAACAAAGCTAAAGATTTTTTAATTCATTTACTTTATTAAAATTTTGCAAATCCTTGCTTGAAGATTTTATTTTTAATTTCTTCATCATAATCAGTTTTAAAGTCAGAACTCATATCAAAATCTTTCTAAATTTAATACAGGATTACTTTTTCTTTAGCAATTCAGTTAGTACATCAATGGATTTATGTTTTCACAATCATCTAATCATCTCCACTAGCTTGTCATGCCTTTTTGTTCAGCTTGTTTTTGGTTCTAGCACCTTTTCCCTAGCACCTCACTTCTTTATTCTAGGTGTACACTATGCATGGCCTAAAAATATGTTTCTTGGGAATGTTTTCCAGTTGACTTGCTTCTGTTTTGACATATGGTTTTGAATGAACTCTTCCTACCACCTTCCATTATTTTTAAGTAAGTGCCAGGATGGCCCAGTAGATTTGCTTCTGAGATGCAGTTACAGATGTTCACCTACTTTTCTAGATGTATACTCTCAAATTCTAGATGATCTCCATGGTCCCTCCAAGTCTTCACTTCTTTCCCATAAATTTCAGCTTTCTGCTGCCCTCTTCTGGCCTACTATGGCATGCAAACATTTAATCTGATTATTGAAAGTAAATCTTGAGTTTTACATTAGAGGGAAGTAAAGCAACGATTCTAAAATTTGAGCATGCATCAATATATCCCAGAAAGCTTGTGAATAAAGTGTAAATTATAAATCTGCTCACTAATGGATTATCATTCTGTACATCTTAAGCAGAGATCACAAATCTTCCCTTTTAATACACACAGTCAGTATTATTTCGATTTATGTAAACTATAAACTAGGAAACACTGGAATGGAAAAAAATCTGACTCAAGATCTTTGCCATTGCCTCTTTGATTAAAAGAATAAGATTTTAACAGATTATGTTAATTTTTAAAGTTATTTTCGTGCATTTCCATTTAAATGTTTTAACTTTTTTAACAAAAAAATTAATTAGTATTTTGGGGTTATCTACTTGATACTCAAAATTAGAACAAAACTTAAAGGAATGTAAACACCTAGGTACAAGTAGATACAATGAACTTCAATTTGTACATTTATTATCTAACTCTTCTTATTTTTAGAATTATATGTTCTGACCCAATTTTGATGTTAGTTAGTCAATATGAAATTGTCAGATTCTACTTGCTACAATCAAATAATTCTGGTAAATCTCACTGATCCCAGTTGCAAGTATAACGTCAATATTCTTTAGATATTGATTTTTATCTAAAAATTAAATCATATAAATGCTGCCCAAGTATGCAAACAGTAGACTCAATATTAAATTTCTTTCTCACTGCTGCCTATAACAGCGAGTGATTGTCTCAGTCATTAAATGTATTATTCACCAACTTAGTCTTATATGAGAATTATCTGGGAACTTTAAGAGCATTCCTATTCTTGTATCTCACACCCAGAGATTCTGATTTACTTCATCTAGGTGCATACTGGGTGTCAGGATTTTTGAAAGCCCTCCAGGAGAATCTAATGTGCTCTAAAACTTATTTTCACTTACAGTTCTGGTCAGAACATTGGTTGTTGTTAATCTGTTTCCCTAGGTTCTTAGGCATACCCTCACCCTCATCTCCAGTTATTATCATATTTATCCCAGAACTGTTGGTAGAATATAACCACTCTCAAATACAGTAAAATTAACTGGAGATAGTAATGGTTCTTATACAGCAGGATGGCTTCATATTGAGGTTGAAAAAAGTCTGTTAAAATAGTCTTCTATGCTTTCATCTTTAATGAGTAAAAGTTTGATATTTTTCAAAATATTGCTGGACAAAGGACCCTTGAATCCTTGATCGTTTTTTTCTCACAAAGAGTTGCGAAAATTAAAAAGTCAGGAACTACACTTTTTCTGTACTCATTTATTTTGCTGATAGCATTATCCCTATGTTACATATTACATATTACACTTTCTTAATTCTGATTCTAGCATCAAAATCTACATTTAGATTGCTCTTAATTTGCACTATATAGCCACTTTGTAACCATCTTATATGCAGGACTGCCAACCAATACAGCATCACCCTCTGGATAAAAAAAAATGGAATTCTAAAAATTGTTATATAGCTAAACTTTTTAAAGCATTATCAGTAGAATATAAAGTGGCTTCAGATAACATATAAACAGAGGTGCATTTTGAGTTTGAGTTCATCCGTGTAGATTCATCCAAAATATAGATTCAACATTTTAAACTAAATTAGAAATCTAAATAGTCATCAGTCTCTAAAGCTAGAATAAAGTTAAGGTTTATAAACTAAAAAACTGAGTATATTCTTGGTGCCCATTGTCCTTCTACAATATTAAGTGGCAACATAATAGCAGTGGAAAGGACAGTGCTTTCCTAAATCTATTACTTGGAAATGTTTTAGCTTCTCTAAAATGCAGCATTAATTTTTTAAAAGTAATTCAGGCTGTAAAAGAGAGAAGAAAATTAAGGCAAGCTTGCAGGTTTGCACTTAAGTCTTTAATGTACAGTTTTAATTGAAAGATAAATTTAAGCAGGAATTAGGACTGCCTTTTAAATAAGGTCAAAATCTGACTGAGAGAAAGGCTCTCGTTATAAATCCTGTGCTCGTTTCTTTCTAGAGAAGAGTGTACACAAATGTAATGAGAAGGAAATTGTTATAATTTTTGTAGTTTCTTCTCCCTCCCTCCTCCCTCTCTCCCCTCCCCACTCTCTCTCAGAAATTGTTATACTCTTAGAAGTTTGTCCACTTTCTTTCTTAGGGAGCAAAAACTCACAGTAGTGAGAAAAGTTTTCCAAAGCGCTTGTTTTGAGACAGTTGAAAAAGTGGGCTATTTCCTCCCAGAGAACCAGGGAGTACATGAAGAGGAAAGTAACGTAGCTGAATATAGAGAGGTTGTGGAAAGTAGTGATTTTCAGAAAACTATTGTAATCATAATATTACTGAGGCAAGAAATGTTTTGTAAAAAACTGTGAAGCAGATGCTTATTTCTTCTGAGTTGGTAGAGAACAAGGTAGAAACAGAGGGTAACATAGGCATGTTAACTATAGGGATACCACATGATTCTCATAGATTATAAACCAAGTTTAGCTGAATCACAAGGGAGTACCAGCTTACAACAGGTTTACTAACAAATAAACACAAGACTTCCAGTTCTAATAAAATTTTTGTACTTCTGTTGTTTTCTTTTTAAAAAAAAAAATTTATTATGAAGATGTGGGGTACAATTCAGGGTTAGGTATACAAACGATTATGCAGGTACCCTTGTTGATGAGGTATGCCCCTCCCTCCCCTGGCAGTTTCCTCAGCTGCCGATCCCACCCATCCTCCCCTGGAAGTTTCCCACCACTGCCAATCCCTTTCTTATAGTATTGTGATAATTGTTCAAGGTCCGCTTATGAGTGAGAACACATGGTACTCTGTTCTGTTTCTGTGATAGATCACTGAGTATGATTGACTCCAAATCCGTCCAATTTTCTTATACAAACTGTTCACAGGTATAGCATACAGTCACTGAAAGAAACACTTCCTCCTGTCCCTTAACTTCCTTACGAATGGGTAGGTGTGGGGAGAGAAATCTTTGTTGAAACTTGACAGTGTATTCTGCAGCTGCTGTACTACCATGTCTCCAGGAAAACTCGTGAGAACAAAGTGAAGTAGGGAACCTAAACTAGAGAGCACAGACACATGACTAAATACATCCTTGATCTAAATGAAGTGTCTGTCCACTTTACAACCACTTTCAGAAAACCCCTTTCCTTCCAAGTTAATTTCATCCTCCTTTTCATGTCTAATTTTTATAAAAATATTATCTGTATTTGTGATGTCCATCCTTCCAACCTCACCTTTCCACTTTTTTTACTAATTGAAATTGTTCACTTCTCACTATATCTTTAAAATATATTTTAACAAGGTGATCAGTGAGTACTATGTGGCTTACTCTAATGAGATTTTAAAATTTGTAAATGCTTTGTCTTTTTTTTAGGAATTAGCTCTCCCATATGCTTTTCTGATACAACCCTCAATTGATTTTTGTTTACCTCCTCCCACATTTTTACAAATTTACTTTCACTTATCTGATATTTAGATTCAGGGTCCTATTTCATGGGTCAGCAAACCATGAGTCAAGTCAGTTTGCTCCCTGATATTTACAAATAAAGATTTATTGGAATACAGCAATGCTCATTCATTTATATATTGTCTCGGGCCAATTTTGCGTGACAATGGCAAAATGTGTAATAGTGACAGACCATATGGCCTACAAAATCAAAATAATTGCTATATGGTTCTTTACATAAAAAAAATTGAATCTAGTTCTGCATATTAGATATTAGGTCATTTTCTTATATTTTTATAAGAGATCTCATTGACTCCTTTGCCTCCAATTTGTATCTATAAACAAATGATTTTCAAATTTATATATTAAGTCTAGAAGACACCTCACAATTTCAAATCTATATATCCAGCTGCATATTTATTCATTCTAATGGGATATTTCACAGATATTTTCAACTCAGAGTTAAAATTTATAATTTTGAATTTATAATCACACACACATTAAACATCTGCCTATTTTTATTCCTATTTTCAGTGAATGGCACCATTATTGATCCCATTGCTTATATTTGAAACCTGCCATTCACAATATCTCCCTTTCTCTACATCATACCTAAGGCAACACATTGAAATTCTAATCAATTCTACTTTTTAATATAACTCAAAGCTGTCAGGATGGGAAAGAAAAAAAAAAGCTGTCTAATTGTACCCATATATATTAACTCTATCTTCATATCTTCACATCTGCACAAATGCATTAACCTCTTACCCGGTCCCCCTGTATCCATTTGTATTTGAACTGTATCTTCTCTGTATAAAAAAAGAATTTTTTTCAAAATGCAAAATTTATTAACTGCTCTCTATGTGATTGGAGTTAAGATATTTATGGTACACTACACCACATGCATTTTAATGTGACTCAGACTATCTTACTCACTTTTTCTTTTAAACTCCGACCTAAATGTTCTAGTGAGGTACACCTATATACAGAGTTGTAAGTTCTGTGTGTAGCTTACATCCTCTTCCTGGTAGAATACTTTATTCATAAAGCTGAGATAGTGTAGCAAACTATTCTAACAGGCATTATAAATTCTCCAAATGAAATCTTTCTGAATACCTTAGCAATTGTGTTCTTTCAGACCTGCATTTTAGCAATGAGCTAAAATATTGTATTGTCAAAAGCAAAAGTAAAATACATAAAGACCCCCACACACACCCAGCATTCAGCTGGTTGTGCTGGTGTTTTGAGTGTTGGGTCAGTGTTTTGAGTAGACTAAAGCTGATACTTGTTGATCAAGCCACCCTCTCATTCCCCCTAGATTCTAGAACAGAACTTTATCTGTGTCAACCTGATCCTAAACTCCCACATCATTGTCAAAAAATGGTTGGTTTTAAATCACACACTGAGATTTGGATAAATCTCCCCAATAATTCCACAAAATAATATTCCATTCTATGTCTACAGTGCAAGAAAGTAATTTGTCATTTATATGATGAGTTTAAACATTTATCCTTTGTGACCTACAATGCAGGTTCATCCAATACTAACTCCTGCTGTCTTTGCCTCCAAATTTATCTTACTTCTCACGAATCCCTTGAGGACAAAGTGCTGTAATATTAAAATAACGTAAAACTTTTCCTGTGCCTTCAGCAATCAAGTCACTTACCTTTCTAATTCTCTGATTTAAAATACATGCCTGGTGTTTGGAAAATCTATAGCAGTTTCAATAAATGGGCTAAGATAAAATAAACCAGCCATATCATTCAGTGGATCTATACTTCTATATTCATTTAATTAGCTAATAATTCATTCATTCATTCATCCAGTAGGTGTGGTGAGCTCTATTATATACCACAAATTTTTCTAAAATTGAAATATATAGCAGTGGAGAGAAAAATAAAAGAGAAACAAACCTTAATTTTATAGTGGAAAGGAACAGATAATAAATACATACATACATTGAACATATAATATGCAAATTATAATGATTGTTTTAAGGTGACATAAAACAATAAGAAAGGGTGGTGAGGACTGATTATTCTTAAATGTGTTTGTTAATGCATTTTTATTAATAAGTTTATGTTTGAATAGAAATGTGAAGAATGAAGGGAATAAATGATGTTATTAAATGGAGAAAAACATTCTAGTCAGCAAAGTGCAAGCTATGAATATTTTAGTATTCAGGAGTACCACAGAGGCCAGTGAGTTTATGGCAGATTGAGTAAGAAGGTGAGTAACAAAATGTGTTATCAGAAAGGAAACAAAGGACAGATTTTTATGGAGCCTCATAGGACACTATGGGAACTTTAGCTTATGGGGGGATAAGGTAAGAAGTTATGGGGATTTTAAGAGGAAGAGTGGCATGATATGTTTTCTAAAGGATCACTCTAGAGTGTGAGTAGAGAAAATAATGTAGAATAATAAGGATAGAAAAAGACCCATTAAGATTAAGAAGCTACTGTAAAATTCATTTTTTCTTAATTTTTTTATTATAAAGATGCAGAGTACAATTCAGGGTTAGGTATACAAACATTGACTATGCAGGTACCCTTACTGATGAGCTATGCCTCTCCCTCCCCTAGCAATTTCCTTCAACTGCCAATCCCACCCCCCACCCCTGACAGTTTCCCGCTACTGCCAATCCCTTTCTTACAGTATTATAATAATTGTTGAAGGTCCGCTTATGAGTGAAAACATATAGTACTCTGTTCTTTGTTTCTGTGGTAGATCACTGAGTATGATCGACTCCAAATCCATCCACACTGTCTTCCAAAGAGGTTGCACTAGTTTGCTTTCCCACCAGCAGTGTAGAAGCGTTCCTTTTTCTCCGCATCCTCATCAGCATCTGTTGTTGTTTGTTTTATTAATGATGGCCATTCTTACTGGGCTTAGGTGGTATCTCAATGTGGTTTTGATTTGTATTTCTCTGATGATGAGTGAAGCTTAGCACTTTTTCATGTGTCTGTTGGCAGCTCATATATCTTCTTTTGAGAAGTGTCTATCATGTATTTTGCCTACTTTTTAATGGGGCTTTTTGCTTTTTTTCTTTTCGGTGCATTTGAGTTCCTTGTTGATCCTAGATGTTAGGCCTTTGTCAGATTTTACAGTTGGCAAATACTTTTTCCCATTCTGTGTGCTATCTTGATGGTTTCTTCTGCATTGCAGACGCTTGTTAGTTTGATGAGCTCCCACTTGTCTTTCTTAATTCTTAAGGTATTGGCCTTTAGGGTTCTGAATAGGAATTGGTTGCCAGTTCCAATTTCCATAAGGATGTCTCTTGCATTTTCTAAGATTCTTATAGTTTGAGGTTTTATGTTTAGGTCTTTGATCCATTTAGAGTTAATTTTTGTTTATGTTGATAGGTTGGGGTCCTGTTTCAATCTTTTGTGTGTGGTCAGCCAATTTTCCCAGCACCATTTACTAAATAGGTTCTTCTCTCTCCAGTGGTTATTGTTGGAGGCTTTGTCAAAGATGAGTTGGTTGAGGAATTGAGCCTTTGCTTCCAGAATCTCTATCCTGTTCCATAGGTCTATAAGCCTGTTCTTGTACCAATACCAGGGTGTTTTGATTACTGTAGCCTTTAGTAAAGTTTGAAGTCTGGAAGTGTAATACTTCTTGCTTTGTTTCTTTTGTTAAAGATTGTTTGGGCTATTTGTGGTCATTTACGTTTCCATATTAATATCTGTATTGTCATTTCCAGATCTGAGAAGAATGATGTTGGTAACTCAATAGGTATTACATTGAATATGTAGATTGCCTTTGATAGGATGGACATTTTAACAATGTTGATTCTTTCTATCCATGAGCATGGAATATTTTTCTATTTGTTTGTGTCTTCTTGGATTTCTTTGAGCAATGTTTTGTAGTTCTCATTATAAATGTCTTTCATTTCTCTGGTTAGGAAGATGCCGAGGTGTTTCTCTCTCTCTCTCTCTCTGTGTGTGTGTGTGTGTGTGTGTGTGTGTGTGTGTGTGTGTGTGTGTGTTATGAAGGAGATTGTGCTTTTAATTTGGGTCTCTGCCTGCTTGTTGTTGGTGTATAGGAATGCAACTGTCTTTTGCACATTTATTTTGTACCCTGGGACTTTGCCAAAGTCCTTTATCAGTGCAAACAGGGTTTTGACAGATTCTCTTGGATTTTCAAGGTATAGGATCATATCATCAGTAGAGAGGGATAACTTGACTTCCTTTTTCCTATATGGATATCCCTGATTTCCTTTTCTTGTCTAATTGCCCAAACTAGGACTTCCAACACAATGTTGAACAGGGGGGTGAGAGTGGCCAGCCTTGTCTTGCGCCAGTTTTTAGGGGAAATGTTTTCACTTTCTGTCCATATAACAGTATGTTAGCTGTGGGTTTATAGTAGATGGTACTTACTATTTTGATGTATGTTCCTTCTACACCTAGGTGCTTGAGGGTTTTTATCAAGAAGCGATGCTGGATTTTATCAAAAGCTTTTTCTGCATCTAATGAGATAATCATGTGTTTCTTGTTTTTACATCTTCTGATGTATTTAATTACATTTTGGTCTTGTTAATGTTAAACCAGCTCTGCATCCTGGGGATGAAGCCTACTTGGTGGAAGTTTCTTTTCTTTTTTTTGAATACGTGTGTTCCCAAACTCTCCACTAGCTGTCTAAATCTCTTCACAATCGTCATTCACATCACATTCATTGGGAAGATTTTGTTTCCTGGAGTCATCTTTCCAGAATCTTCTCCATGCCTTGTGCTCTGCTGTCATGCTGGGACAACTTCAACACTAGCCTTAGATGCCACTCCTTAGCTACATTTTGGACCTGTTTCTCTTATCTCATGTCTCTTTTCTGGTTTTTCCCTGGTCTGATGAAGCACTTCCTCAAGTAGTCTTCTGAAGGTTTTTATCAAGAAGGGATACTGGTTTTTATCAAAAGTGTAGGAAGGGCATAGGAAGTCTGTTTTTTTAGAACTCATCCATGTGGAAATGTTGAATTTGTAGACAGGCTGGATATAGAATTCTAGGTTGGAAATCATTTCCCTTTAGACTATTCAAGATATTTTTCATCGTCGTCTGGTTACCAGAGTGGCTGTGATGAATTCCGAGTTCATTCTGATGCATGATTGTTTTTTTCTCTCTGGAGGGTTGTAGAATTCACTTCTATGTATCCAGTGTTCTAAAACGTATGGCTCATGCTGTTTAGTTTGGTTCTATTCTCATTCATTGTGCAGATCATGTTGTGGGCTCTTCCAACCTGAAAACTCTCATCCTTTCAATTTGGGAAATTTTCTTTAATTACTCCATTAGTGATTCCTCTTCTCTTTTCTCTGTTCCCCCTCCCCATTATTCACATATTGAATCTCAAAATCACCCTCTTGGTTTATCTTTTTCTCCTTTCTTCCATTCCTTTGTTTGTTCTCTACTTTCTAGAAGATTTCCTCAACGTTATCCATCAACTGTTCCATCGACTTTCCATTTCTGCTATAACATATTTAACTTCCAAGGGCTCACTTTTCCCTTGCTGGTGTTCTTTTTTTTTTTAATAGATAGCATTCTGTTTTTGCTGCATGATTGCAATATCTTCTTATCTCTCTGTGAATGTGAATGATTGTCTGTTTTGTTTCAAAATTATATTTTTTACTACATAGGCTTCACTACCGATAGGATGCTTCTCTCCCCACTTCTCCACCCCTGTTTGCCTGTTAAGATTTTTGTTTGTTTTTGTTTTTATAGTGGAAAAAACAAAAACTGTTTTCCTCTGTTTTCCCCCTACCACACTGATGTCTGTGACCAAATGTACGGGGGGTATCTACTCACAGCAAGCAAGCAATTACCTCTGCAGCAGACACCAGCTGGGTGTCCTCCCATCCAATTCCCACACTATCTACCTGGAGACAGCATTCGAATCCAGGCTGAGGGTTCAGTCTCCAAGAGTGCCCCCACTTCCAGTGCCATTTGCAGGCCCCAGGTTGTTTGACCTGTGCCTCTGAGAGATCTGCTGTAAATGGGGGTTCCCAAGGCCCCCTCTTCAAGTTCCATTAATCTACTAGAGTGGGCTGGAGGCTCAAAGGGAAACAGTGTATCCCCCCCACCATGTTCAAGGTGGCACCCTCGTACTTACCTCCTTCTGGCACCCCATGCCAGACAGGGAGCGAGCTCAGGCTTAAAAAGGGAAGTGTATTTATGTCTGACTCCTTCATAAACAGACACAGTTAAACCTTTTCATTTTAGTCCTCATTCACTCCCAGATTTCAGGGTACCTGGGACCACCAATTCCTGAGTCTAGGAGATTGTATGGTATAAACAGGGCTGGTTCTTAGCTAGCTTACTTGTGTTTCCTGGTTTATTATAAAGGATTTTACAAAAGGCCAGGCGTGGTGGCTCAAGCCTGTAATCCCAGCACTTTGGAAGACCAAGGTGAGAGGATTACCTGAGCCCACAGGTTTGAGACCAGCTCGTCAACATGGTGAGACCTCGTCTCTACAATACAAATTAAAAAATGAGCGGGCATGGTAGCACATGTCTTTAGTTCTGGCTACTTGGAAGGCTGAGGCAGAAGGATCGCTGGAGCCCTTCAGGTCAATGCTGAGGTGGCTGTGAATGTGCCACTGCACATTCACAGCCTGGGTGATGGAGTGAGACTCCAACTCAAAAATAAAAAGGATCTCACAAAAAATACAGAGGAACGGCCCGGTGGAGGAGAGGTGTAAGGCGAGGTTTGGGAGAAGGGCACAGAGGTTCTGTGCCCTCCTCAAGTGAGCCAACTTCCAGGAGCCTCCACGTGTCCAGCTATCCAGAAGCTCCCTAGATCTCATCCTTTCCAGTTCTTATGGAGGCTTCATGATTAAATGATTGATTAAATCATTGGCCATTAGTGACCAACTTACTTTTTATCCCTCCTCTCCTTCCTGGAGGAAGTCTGAGAAGGGTGGGGCTGAATAGTCTGAACCCCCCAGTCATCACGCCTTAATCTTTTTGGTGACTGGCCCCATCCTGAGGCTACCTACGGCTGCCAACCACCAGTCAATCACTAGCATACTAAAAGACTCCACTATCCAAGGATTTCAGAACCTGAGTGCCAGGACGCAAGAAAGAAGCCCCAGTGTGTATTTTACAATATCACGTCTTTATAGCATGTAGAGAGTTTTTTCAGTGAATGACAATTCTTGTTTGTCCACTCATCTAAAGGAGAGGAAACTAAAAGCTATTAAAAAACACTGAGCCCGTGGAGAAGACTTACTGACCGCAGCTTCCCTGAAAGGGAACCTGCCGGTGGTCAGGAGAAATCCCAATGTCAGTACCTTCTGGGTTTTGCTCTTAGGACAGTAGAACTCTCTAGAATCCCGCATTTCTTCTAGAGGGGGAAAATCCAGCCAGGGGGACTCTCCTGGGAGTCTCCACATCCAACACCCATGGGGTCACACGTCCTCCCTTCAATGTGGCGCACCCATTCTCACCTCCTCCTGCCACCCCATGCCAGTTGGGGAGCTCAGTCATAAAAACAGAAGTGTGTTTAGCTACTTCAGAAACACACACAGCTAACTCTTTTCATTTTAGTCCTCACACGCTCCCACATTTCGGTGCCTGGAACCACCGCTTCCTGAGTCTGGAGGAGTCTGTGGTATAAACCAGGCTGGTTCTCGGCTTTTCTCATGGGCAGCTCGACTCTGTTTTGAAGTTCTGCTCCCTCGTTTTACCCACCAATCCTCTACCTCCCAGTCCCAAGGTGTTGCTGTCGCTGGCTCTCCTCTCCCCATGGTGGGCTTGAGTCTCTAAAAACTGTCCCGTGGTAGAGGGAGTCATGGAAAAAGATAATACAATGAAAACAATCCCTTTACTCTCCTGGCGGGGAGACTGGGGACACAGTTTAAGTAGAGGTTTGTGCTCAAGTAGCCATTTGGCTCATCTGTTTTTTTCTTAAGAAAACTGAATTTTGCCTTTTTGTTTGTTAGTTTTGTATTTGGGTTTTTTGGGGGTTGAGTCCTTGACTAAATCAAGCTTTGTTAAGTGTGTGACAGGCAAGTTACAATAAACAGGCTGGAGACTTCCCTGGAGTAATTTAACAAGAGCTAACATTTATTAAGTGTTTATCATACGCCTGACACTGTTCTTGTTCTAATCTCTTACATCTATTAATGCACTTAATCATCACAACAGCTTCCTAATAGGGGCTACTTATGAGTGTTCTCTTTTTCTACAGAGGGAAGTTATAATTTGCCCAAAGCCCCACAGCTAGAAAGTGGTGAAACTAGGGTGTAAACCTAGACCAGAGCTCCTCACCGTCAGCACTGGGGACGCTTGGGTCTGCACAGTGCTCTGTGCTGGAGACTGTCCTGTGCATTGTAGGCTGTACCCCCCCACCTCTCTCCATGTCCCCCCAGACGACAGCACCTCCTCCCCAATTGTGACAACCAAAAACATCTCCAGACATTGTCGAATGTCCCCTGCAGGGCACAGACACCCCGATTGTGAACCACCAACCCAGGCAGGCTGAGTGTGTGCCCTTGACCGCTCTGCTGAATGACCTCTTGGTCCAGTGGATGTCCAGGGGCTCCTTCCCTCACCCTCAGACCAGACAGCAAGTCCTACGTCGCCTGCTCTGCGGGCAGATCCCACTCCCATCCACCTGACCCCAGCATTACCACCATCCGGTAACTTTGTCCGTCTGTCCCCAGACACGAACAAAGCACCAAAGCACAAGAGAAATATGACTGCAGCTTAGTGGTGCATGGGCACTTGCGAAAGTCTGAATCTTAACACTGTGGCTCTCTTTTGCCCATCTTCGCCCCTGCAGAGCCAAGGTGAAGAAGGGAGTAAACATCCTGAGCACTCAGACCAGCGAGCCTCGGCAGTGGGGCGTCCAGCAGGAGGTGGGGAGCGGTGGGAAGCACATCACGGCCACTGTGGCCTGCCAGCGCCTGGCGCCCAGCGCACGCAACAGGTAAGCGGTGCGTTCCCGCTACGCCCACAGCTGGGTCCCCAGGCCTCGTCACTGCCTGGGGGTCTCAACTTAGGCTCTCACGAATTGCTGTTTAGCAGAACTGTGAAACCCATGGCCTGGAAGTTTGGAGGCATGGACATCACCCACAGTACCAGCAGGAAGCCCCCTGCCCACACTCTCCAATTCGGTGGTGTGGGCTTTGAGCAGCGTGGTGTCTCTCTGCTGTGCCCAGGCTTATGCATGTGTTACTCTCAAGCTTAGCTTCTGGGGGGGTTGCCCTCCCGAGATTATCAGGAGATGCTTGGTTCCAAGTGTCCATTTTTGTATAAAAGATTAAATTTAGTTTTCAGTGAGAAGGAATTTAAAGGAAGGAGTTAGGCTGGTGTGTTGGCTTACACCCATCATTCCATCACCTTGGGAGGCAGAGGTGGGAATATTGCTTGAGATCAGGAGTTCAAGACCACCCTGGGAAACATACCGAGACTTCATTCCTACAAAAATTCAAAAAACGTGCTGGGCGTGGTGGCATGTGCCTATAGTCCCAGCTACTAGGGAGACTGAGGCAAAAGGATCACTTGAGCCTAGGAGGTCGAGGCTGTAGTGATCATGCCACTGCAGTCTAGCCTGAGTGACAGAGAGAGACTCTCTCCTAAACATAAACAAGTAAAGGAAGGAGGTGACAGGAGTGGATAAGAACATGCTTTGTGAGACTCTTACTAGACATCCTGGTTTATTATCTAAAATAATTGTTTCCTGGTCATACAAGCAATACAGACTCATTTCAGAATTTTGGGAAAACACAGTTATATAAGGAGAAAAAAAACTTAAATAATATTCCAATATCTTCAATACCCAAGGGCAACCCACTGCTAACATTGGTTCATTTGTTTCCCACTTTTTATACACATATAGCACTGATGTTTAGCCAATGTATAATAGTTTTATTTATTTTATAATTTTGGTATCCTCATATACATACATATTTTTTTTTTTTTTTTTTTTGAGTTGGAGTCTCACAAAGCATGTTCTTATCCACTCCTGTCACCTCCTTCCTTTACTTGTTTATGTTTAGGAGAGAGTCTCTC